>CM031956.1:30785905-30958405 GCA_018749465.1 Paracanthobrama guichenoti
TTAAGGTAGACATCCAATGTGGTCATTGGTCATCCTCCAGAAACAGGGTTGGGAAGGGCTGCACCTACACTCGTAAAGATAAAAATGCCAAAGGGGCTCTGCTTTCACTGCAATGTCATAGAAGATTTAATCATAAGAACCATTTTCCACTATAAAGAACATTTTACCCAATGGAAAGATTCCATGGATGTTAAAGGATCGTTGTGAAACTGTAGATGCCAAAAAATAAGATGAAGAGTGTATAGATTATTATACATTCTGCTCTGTATTTCACTCAAATATACTCATATTTCCAAGATTCTAATTCCTTCTTTTTCTGCAGCTTGTTTATTTCTCATGTGGTAGTGATGACCCCCTCTAGCAGGTGTAAATCATCCGTGAATCCGTCTAATGAACGCATGTAGCACTGACGGCATTTTGTTTTCATTTCTCCCCGTTTCTTCTTTTTTTCCTCCTCCATTCTCAAATAAAAATAGCCACAGCTCTAGCCTTTCGGCAAATTAATTAGAATGATAAAAGCTCTCTGACAGGCCTCCAGTATATGATAATTCAGCCCACTGCATTTGATTTGCAGGAAAGAGACAGCCGTACCGCTGCGACAGTCTCTTCATAACTCAGATTCTGCTTGATTTGTTCTCTGTGACTACATATGTTTGTGCCAGTCTTGGAAGTCATTTCTTAGTGTGGATTTTCAGGACGTTTGCCGCAAACTGATTTAAGAAGCCTGGTCACGTCACACCTAGACAGACATGGTCAAATCCTTTGATCCTTAAATCTGAATGGACTTTGATGAGTGAAAGTAAGGACACTGATGTGTGATGGTAACCCCTATCTCCTTCAAACGAAACAGTGTATTTAAACCTACAAAACTTCTCATAAGATCAAAGCGCGCTGGGGGACGATAGTTCGGTAATGGCCTATTAATTGCTCCGTTTGGAGGTCTCGGGTTTCGAAGAGTTATATTGCCAGGAAATATATTAGGGAGCACTTAGGATCTCTTTGTTCTCAGACATTGGCCTGGCCATCCTGACTGCCACCTTTGCTCACTTTCTCTGTTCCCTGAGCCTTGGGCTTTATCTCATTTTGCTCCTCGAAGCACATTTTTGTCTTTTTTAAGATGAAGTGTGCAATTTCAACAGCACTAGTGGCACCAAAGATATTTTAAAAATAACATGTCCCTTCTCTGCCACTGGTTGTGTACGTTTGGAGTCAGTAAGATTTCTTTTTTTGAAAGAAATATTTTATTCAGCAAGGATCAAAAGTAACAGTAAAGACTTTTTATCCATTAAAGAATCCTTAAAACAAGTGTATCATGGTTTCCACAAAAATATTAAGCAGCACAACTGCTTTCAACATTGATAATAATAAGAAATATTTCTTGAGCACCAAATCAGCATATTAGAATGATTTCTGTAGGATCATGTGACGCTAAAATTCAGCTTTGCCATCAGGAATATATTACATTTTAGGAACCAGTTATTTTAAATTGCAATAATATATTTCACAATATTACTGTTTTTCAAGTTTTTTTGTCAAATACACCTTTTTTTTATACACGCCCAATCAAACAAGGCGAGCTACTGTAGCTCAAATTGATCAAGAAGTGCCAACAGTGGGCACGTGAGCATCAGAACTGGACCACGGAGTAATGGAAGAAGGTGGCCTGGTCTGATGAATCACATTTTCTTTTACATCAGGAAGGTGGTCATAATGTTATGCATGATCGGTGTAAGTAGACAGTTATGAATTCCATTAGGGGGCTATAATGTGGACACCCCGGAGCGCCATCTCAGATTATACGACAGAGCCCAAATCTAGCATTCCAGGTGATGAACATCTGAAGTAGACATATGAATTGGAGGCAGTTGCCAGGGCAACATAACTGTATCCTAGTGAGTATCTTTGAGTTTCTCCCATTGGCCTACATATGTCTGAATGCTGTAGTGTTATACAAGGTGTGAATAGCCAGTGCTTTCTGAGAGAAGAGCAATGCTTTAGTTGACAGATCCTTGTTTAAGCGCAGGACAACCAAGACTATATTAAACAGTTTTTCATGCCAGGAAGTAGGCAAAAGTCCATATATACCAGGGTTATTATAATTATTAAAAAAAAGAAAGAAAGAAAAACAATCCTTAAAAACATTAATAAAAAAAACATTAGCTGAATTAAAATAAAATATAAAAAACTGAACCTTATTTAATTTCAGCTAGTTTTAATTTAGTTGAAGTATTAAAATGACTAAAGAGGCAGTCACACTACACTTCATTCCACTGACTTCCATTCATATGTATGCAAATGTGTCAGAGCAAACGCAAGCTCATGCTCATGCAAAAAGTTTAGCATTTTTCTGCGTTCCAAAGCTCAAGTTTGGTGAACTCTGACTTGCGAATTGGCATCACGTGAAGACGTCTGACCAGTAGAATATCGATACGTCACGCTGTGACCTCTTGGCTGTATTAACAGAATTATATTTTTGCAGTAACGTCAAGAAGATTGTATATTTTTATACAATCTTCCATTGCAGTGTTTCACATGCTCAAAGTCAAGTGTGACTGTGGCTTAAAACTAAAAAAACTAAAACTTAATATAAAAAAAAACTTAAACTAAATGACAAAACAAACAACAGAATTACTTCAACTTTAACAAAATTAAAATGAAAACTGAAAATATAGAAATAAAATCTAATTCAAATTCAAACTATTGCCCAAACTGTAATAGTATATCATTGATACTAAAATAACAGTGGCTTGTACAGAGATCTGTACAGATTTTTCATTATGTTGTGTTATATCGTTTAACAGTGCAAGTGCAATTTTATACATTCAGATTTATATTTTCAAAAAACAACATCAACATAAGTTTGATGTCCATGTCTGCCGCATTGAAGGTTCAAATCCAGCAGGGTTGCTGAAGGATGAAGCACCAGTGTTGATCGCAGATGGCCGGCAGCTTGCTGTGTTCCCTCTTGTTCCTCTACATCTCTAGAGGCACTGAGGCAGCTATGCCAAACACTATGGCTGAGGGAAAATGAAATTGAACTTTTTCCTCTCTATTGCTCCATTTCCCTCTTTCCATACTCCAGTTATCTCACTCTGTTTGACCTCCATTCTTTCTCCCCCTTGCCTCCACTCAGCAAGCCCTGCCATACATATTCATATCCAAAAATCCTCAAAGGAGTCATATTTAAAGACTGTTACTGTTATTTTTAGAGGTGGCATAAAAACCCAATGGACTCCTTATATAATGTATTCAATTCTGATGCTAGTGACTTTGACATAAATCCAAATCAATTAAATGTTTAATTCATAATAGAGTAGAGTACAATAGAATAGAATAGAATAGAATAGAATAGAATAGAGAAACCTTTCATTTTTGTATTAAATCATATCCTCGCATTAAAATTAAAGTGTGCCAGACTATGATTGTTATTTTATGAGATGCTGTGAAATGCATTCCACATATTTGAATGTAATGAGCATTACTGATGTTTGAGGAGGAAGATGGAGATGGTGGGAACGTGCGATTCGTCTTACTGTAGTGCCCACGTGTTCTCATGACTCCGGCATGACTGTGATGCTCCAGGGACTGGCACATGTCACTAGATTTCCTGGGGCATCTTCAACCCAACATGCGGCCCATGAGCTCCAGTAAACCCAGTGCCCAACTGTCAGCATTATCAAAATGCTCCAGTAAAGTGCATGGTCGATTTTGTGCTGAGTATTGGATGTTGTGGGTTTATCAGTAGCATATTAGTTATCAATCGATATTAGTGGTTTTATTTATTTACAGTGGTGGCCAAAATTATTAGAACACCTAACAGATCTGAAAATATTTACCTTTTTTTGCCTCCAAAACATGATTTCATTTCATGTTAATGAAACCTGCAGATGGTTGCTCTGACCATCAAATATCAGATGAAGTGAGTCGTACTGTTTTTATCCACTTTTAACTTTAATATTTGGTAAGTCCACCTTTAGCAATAACAGCAGCACATCTCTCTGGCATAGTGTCAATGTATTTCCTCTGAGAACTTCAACACTAATGTTACCCCATGGCTTCTGCAACTGAAGCCAAAAGCTTTCCTTTGAATGTACAATAGATCTGTCCAGTTTATTTTCCAGCTCACCCCAAATGTGCCCGATGGGGTTGAGGTCCGGACTTTGAGGGGGCCAGTCCATCATTTTCAATGTTCTAGCAGATTCTGTCCGTCGCAGGTAGCTCCGGCAATAGTTAGAAGAATGTTTTTGTCCTCTAGGAAAATAAATCCAGGCCCAATAAGATGACTCTTAGAGGCCAAGTGTTCTAATAATTTTGGCCACCACTATTTAAATGCCTTCCTGTAGCTCAAGCAGTGGA
This sequence comes from Paracanthobrama guichenoti, assembly GCA_018749465.1. NCBI lineage: Eukaryota > Metazoa > Chordata > Actinopteri > Cypriniformes > Gobionidae > Paracanthobrama > Paracanthobrama guichenoti. The sequence goes on from CM031956.1 coordinate 30,790,262, forward strand.
GCATGGCGCTAGCAGTAGGTTATGATTCCCAGGGAGTGCTTGAACGGATAAAATGTGCCTGCATAAATGTTAGGGTAAATCACTTGTGGCTCGATTTAGTCATCATCAATGAAAGCTTTATGAAGTGATTGGGTTGTTTAGAGGGCTAGTTATTTAGTTTGCTCACGGAAATTCTAGTTATAAATTTAAGTTTTTTTGAAAATGTTATACTCACTGCAAAGTTTTTTTATTCTTCTTTTTGGGCTAAAAAGAATTTCGAAATAAGTGAGCAATACTGTTAGCAAGCATCCTGACAGCACCCAGTGCTCCCACGCTGCTGAGAGTGGCCATTAGATGAATATGTCAATATGTGCTTTCCTTTCAGTAACAAAATAATCACACAACAAAAAGGACAGTGGTGAGAAAACTGTAGTTAAGAAAGCATCTGATCATAGCGATGTGGATATGTTCATACCAGCTCTGCAATTCAGCCCTCCAGGAAAGTCACATCACATTTATTTATATACCACTTTTTATATGTTTTATTAACAAAGTTGGAGGAGCATGTTACCCAGTCAGCACAAGAGAAGGGCAGGCATATATATAGAGCCAACTTACACACAAAAAGTTTCTCCTGCATCCCTCCTCCACTCCAACTCCTCACTCTAGATTATTCCAATCCCAACCAGGGATAGTGAGGGTTCGGGCCAAATTCCCTGCTTGGAGCCCTCTCCTCGGACAGCACGCCACATACACATATTTTATACTATAGCTTATTATATGCAAAGGCGAAATTCGTATTAAAGGTGAAAAAAAAAACACTCTTTCAATTAGAATTACAACTTCCAGAAGAGGGTGACTCTGACTCGAGTGGCAAATTTAATAAGCTTTTGAACTACAAAACAAACACAACAAACTACATTTTAGCCTGATTTCTTTTTTTTTCTTTTTTCCGAAGTTATGTCACACCAGTTTGTTCTTCGATTTCACTTAAAATATATCGGTGCCTTAAAGAGACAGTTCACCCCAAAATGAAAATTCTGTCATCATTTACTCACCCTTACTCACCAAGTTGTTCCAATCTCATATGAATTTCTTTCTTCCGCTGAACACAAAAGAAGATATTTTGAAGAATATGGGTAGCCAAACAGTTGATGGACCCCATTGATAACCATTGTATTTTATTTTTTCAATACTATGACAGACAATGGGGCCCATCAACTGTAGCCTTAACAGTTTATGTGTAATAACTTCTGTTTAATTAATTAAAACAACAAAACACAGCTTTAACAAATATTAATCTATATTTAATTTATACAGTGAACACTATGCAATGTTATTTACACTTAATTTTTACATTTCTTTACCTGAATGCTTGGTATTGTTCTATGCTTGTAATTTGTATATTTGTTCTTATGGTATTACTGACTGTTCATTTGTTTTTGAACTTTATTAGTTAGGCTAGTAGTTTTGGAAATACTTTAGTTTAGGGTCCAATTCTCACTATTAACTAGTTTCTTATTAGCATGCATATTATTAGTATATTGGCTGTTTATTAGTACTTATAAAGCACATATTAATGCCTTATTCTGCATGACCATATTATACATCCCGTAATCCTGCCCACTACCTAAACTTAACAGCTACCTTATTAACTATTAATAGTAAGTAGCAGGGCTTGACATTAACCTTTTTGCTCACCAGCCACTGTGGCTAGTGGTTTTCCAAAGTTACTAGCCACTCAGCATTTTCACTGGCCAAAATTTTGTTGTTGTGAAATTTGTTTTTGGCTGATATGTAAATGACCACTGTACACACCCATATCAAGTCTACATGAAATGTATAACATGACAGGTCATCAAATGATACGTTTGTGGTAAAGCTCCTTAATCTAGACAGAGAAAACAATTGCTTGTTTGAAAAAATTATATTTTTGGTGTAAATATAATTTATTCTCAAGCAATATTCTAATCAGTGTTCTATCAGCTGACATATTTAAATCTAGCCTATTTTGTGTATGAGCCCATACAGTAGCATATCCATATTTCCATGTGATTTGACAGTTTATTTGATTAAATATCAAAAATCTAAAAGGTGTGCATCATACCTGACACCCAGATGAACACTTTACAGTTGGTTTTATGACTGTAAGTCATTCTCTTCAAATGCGATTGAAGTTAGAAACGTATATACCAATGTTGTATTTAACTTTAGAGGTGGTCCCTAAATCATATCCTGCGAATATCAAACATCCAACTTTATGCCAGTCACATCAGATTTTCTGTGATCTTTATTTGAAACTATTTTTAAAGCTGAAATAGACCACAATCAGTCAATGAATATGATGAATGAATCTCCTACGTACATCTCTGTTTTGTTGTTTATGATGAGAGTACAGATTTCATTAAGTGAACAAAACTCTGGTGTTTCAGCGATGACTGATCTGAACGCCTCTGATTATAAACTCATAAACTCAACAGAATCGCGTGTGATTGGTTATAATGCACAACGCGATTATAACAGATGCCTTTTGAGGAGACTACAATAAAATTCAACCTGCCAAATTTTCTAGTGGGAGTGATTGTAACACTCCACAGCTGAAATCTACCCACAAACGGTAAATAGTAAATAGTAATTAGGAGTTTATTTAGGTAAAATAAAAGGTTAATTAATAGTGAGAATTAATATAAAGTGTGACTGTGGTTTTGTCATCTGTTGCACCACGTTAATGAATTTTGTAAATCATGAAGAATATTTATTTTTCATTGAGTACATTGTTTTGATGTTTTGAATTTACTTTTTATAAGCATTTAAAAGTTTTAGTTTATAGTGTTCTTATTTTAAATCTGTTTAGACAAACCTTTATATAGAATTTCAATTTCTTGATAGCAGGCACCGTAAATTATATTTTATTCATATTTTTGAATAGATGAGGATGACTTTTTTGTTGTTGTTTTTTTTTTGGTCACATTTTTGATTATGCTTGTTAGTAGGAAAAATAGTTAAATATTAAATATATTTTAGTATAAATAAAAATATATTTTACTAATGCTTCCAGCCACCAACTGATTAGTTTAAATTCCATTTAAATACCATTCCACAGACTCTGGCAGATTTTCCCCAAAATCAGTGCAGAAAATGCAGAATATGTATGCAGATTCCGCTTGGACGTGCTTACAGCTTAAACACTCCGGTCCTGGCTTAGGCGTTATAAGCATGTCACCACAAAAGGGTTATTTCCAGCATGTAGTCCCTTATCTGAGAGCTGGGCACTGCAGCTGATACACTCCTCTCAGGATGTGCTTAAGCACTGCAGGGCTTGTAGCTGCCCTAAATCTTGCCCTCCTGCTCTTGTGGATAGACAGCAACACATACACCCGCACACACTCAGTCACATTTGGTGTGCTTTACCTGAGGTTCTGGTTGGCAGCCAATTCAGGAGAACACTTTAAGGAGATTTCAAGCTGTTTGAGGCCATTGAGCCACAATGAGAGTGTGGCTATATACATCTGTGGTGTGTGAATCTCAAAGACTGATTGCATAATGATGACCAGAGTGGTCATATGTTAGCTTCACAACAGATAAATTATGGCTGTCTTAAAGTGACATAACACATAGCAACCATACTGAACTAGAGATATTATGAGGAAAAGCCATTTTATTTTTGTCTAAATTTGGCGTTGCATTATAACTTACATTTATATGTAGCCTATATTTATTTAATTTTTTCAGCCTTTATATTTATTTTGTTAGAAAGATAGTACATTTTTTTAAAGCAAAATATTTCAAATTTTAGAAAGGCAGTGGCTATTTAAACTAAATGAAAATGTTCTTAGCAGTAGATCAATGCTATTTACAGTAAGTACAAATAGCGATAGCTGCTGTTTCCACTAAGTTTAAATAGCTATAGATTATATTTACTGTGCAAGTAGCAATAGATTTGCACAAAGTGAAAATAGCAGTATTTTCTTAGCAATATGCTATTTACACTAAGTAAAAATAGCGATAGATTCTGTTTACAATGTAAAAATAACAATATTTTCTTTAATACTTGTAAATAGTAGTTAGGTGCTATTTATACTTATAAATATTTGCACCTCAGTGTTGTTGTACATTAATCGGTAAGCCATAATAACAGAAATTAAAATGTATTATATTTATTAAAATTATTAAATGGATGCTGCCTTATTAGGACAATAAAGCCCTCCCTACACCTACCCCTAACAGATAAACACTTTATTAAACACACGTTAAACACTTTATTTCCACTTTTCGAATATTTTCTTTATTTTCTTTATTTTAAGATGAGTAAATGCATGCTTACATGTAGTCTAGAACTACAATAACCATTACACAGCACACACAACGCCTCTACACTTACAATTTCTCTCAACATGGGGACAGAAAACTGTGTCAGATAAATGGGAATTTTTATATTTTGTTGTAAATTTAAAAGCAATCCAATTATTTACAAGTTACTTGAAAATAGAAATCTGATTAAGTAACTTGCATTACCCCAACACTGAAAAAGGGGGTCATAAAAGTGAAGATAATTAAGCTTTTATTTACAGACACCAATTGGTTTGATATTGTGTTATCTGTGCAATTAAATTTATACAGTTAGTGTGTATTAGTGATGTTTATGTGTTGAAGGTAAGCATCTCAGGAGCACCTCAGATTTACACTGTCATAACAAAACTGCTCCTGCTGCTAATGTGACGATCGCATTTACATTTAAACTCCAGTGAGCGTTTTCCTCTGCTGCCTCATCTTAGCATGGCAATATGGGTGAACACTGTCAGACAGTGAACCCATCAGGTGTTCTGTTCTGCAGCGTTGTTGAGAGGAAAGTGGGATTGCTGTAGCCTCTGAATGAAATACTTATTTTTAGAAGAGTTGCACACATACACACAGTTTCTTTCTCTCTCCAGCATGTTGTGTGGGTTGGATTTCTCTCTCTAGAGAGGGAAACAAAGGCTTAAACTGAGAGAGAGTGTAATGAAAGACTGGCAGTGATCCTAAGCTATACGGCCCTCGATTATACAATCACATTCAGCCAAGGCAAGGAGCTATTTAGGCATCCAAAGATACAAAAGTCTTTGCAAAGACTCTGACCATTCAAAAACACTTGCATCACCCAAAAGGTTTGTTCAAAACTTTGATTTCTTGTGTCTTATTACATATTTTTAAAATGATCAGTATTAGTATTTTCTCTGAGATCCATTACTATAGGGTTGGTCATTACTAAACAATTGCCGATCATTTTATCATGGTATTGAATTACATTACAAAACAGGTTAAAAAGATAAACTTCAGTTTTGTCCTCTTTACAAGTTTTATTAATTTTTAGCAAGTTTTATTTGTCATATACACAGTTATATACAGAATATACAACCGGCAGTGAAATGTAAAAGTTCTGATACTGTCACATGCCTAATGACCAACCCTGGCAACCAACTGCCAAGATGGCGCCGCCGTGTTCGGTCACCGTTCAGGTCGCTCCGCGAAGACTGTGCTTTTATTTACTATTTTACTTTCTTTTGCTCTCAATTTTTACAAACTTATCAACTGCATTGATCTGCTATGACAGCAAAACTCTTTTGGACATTGGTTACCTCTACACTGGACTGTTTCAGGACACTTTCACCGATCCTCTGTGGCCATCTGAGATTCTTCGGAACGCCGAGTTGAACAATGGCCGAGTCGACGGCGAAGAATCAAGAAACACCGTGGGAAAAGCGCGGGGATCCGCGATTTTAACAAAGCAAACCTAAAGAAAGTCTTGCCAAACTTTCACCAGCACGTCTCCTGTCCTACACGAGGAGCAAACACACTGGATCATTGCTACTCTCCGTTTAAGAACGCCTATAAAGCGCGGTCACTTCCAGCTTTCGGCAAATCGGATCATGCCACCATTTTCCTCACACCTGAATACAAACAAAGGCTCGTTCAGGAACCCCCGGTGAGGCGGGAAGTTAAACGCTAGTCGACCCATTCAGAGACCGCGCTACAGGCAGCTCTTGATGACGTCGACTGGGACATGTTCCGAGCGAGTTCAGCTGACGTCAGTGAGTTCACGGATGTGGCGCAAAGCCACAAAGCTCCGTTATAGGGATTGAGTGGAGTCTCATTTCCAACTCAACGACTCGCGGCGCATGTGGCAGGGTCTGAGGTCCATCTGCTCTTTTGGATCTAAATCCTCTGCAGAGGTCAGAGCTGATCCGTTACTTGTGAATGAGTTAAACTCTTTCTACGCTCGCTTTGACTGTAATTGCGGCAGCGAGACTCCGCCAAGTGGCGCGTCAGAGGGAATTACTCAGAGCAGCAACAACCACGTGATCTCTGTCTCGGAGGATGAAGTTCGGAGGGCACTCAAGCGTGTGGACGTCAGGAAAGCTGCTGGGCCAGATGGTATTTCAGGCCGTGTTCTGCGGTCCTGTGCTGATCAGCTCGCCGGGTTGTTTACATCTATCTTTAATGAGTCCCTCGCTACATCTGTGGTCCCCACCTCCTTCAAAAAAATCCACCATCATCCCTGTCCCTAAGAACAGTAAACCCTCTTGCCTAAATGACTATCGTCCAGTGGCTCTCACGTCTATAGTCATGAAGGTCTTTGAGAGACTCATTAAAAACACCATTTGCTCCTTCATTCCTGGCACTTTGAACCCTCTTCAGTTTGCCTATCGTCCCAATAGATCGACTGAAGATGCCATCTCTCATGTCCTCCACTCCTCCCTCACTCACATCGACAGCAAAAGTGGGAACTACGTAAGGCTGCTATTTATTGACTATAGCTCAGCCTTTAACACCATAGTTCCCATTAAGCTAACCGCCAAACTCCTGGATCTCAGCCTGAATTCTTCTCTCTGCCACTGGATTGAGGACTTCCTCACTGGCAGGCCTCAGGTGGTGAGAATAGGCCAGTCCACCTCCACCTCCATCTCCCTGAGTGTGGGAGCTCCACAGGGCTATGTCCTGAGTCCCCTGCTCTACTCTCTCTACACACATGACTGTTTGTCCACACACAGCTCCACCTCTATCATCAAATTTGCTGATGATACTGTTGTCCTGGGCCTCATTTCCAACAACGAGACAGCATACTTGGACGAGGTGGAGTATCTAACATCATGGTGCCAGGACAACTGTCTCTCTCTGAATGTTGGCAAGACCAAAGAAATGATTGTGGACTTCAGGAAGAGACAGCAACGGACATACTCCCCCCTCATGATCAGCGGGTCACCAGAGAGAGAGAGTGAGCAGCTTCAAGTACCTGGGTGTAAACATCTCCGAGGACCTGACCTGGACTGCACACATTCAGACACAGGTGAAAAAAGCCAGGCAAAGACTGTACCACCTGCGCCAGCTGAGGAAATTCAGGGTTTCACCAGCTATCCTGAAAACGTTCTATTTAGGGGCGATAGAAAGTGTATTAACTCAGTGCATCACAGCGTGGTATGGGAACAGCACCAGTCATGACTGCAAAGCCCTGCAAAGAGTCGTGCGCTTATCCGAGCGTATCTCAGGGTCAGCTCTCCCGTCTCTGCAGGACGTCTACACCAAACGCTGCAAAGGCAGAGCTACTAAAATCATCAAGGACTCTAATCACCCTGCAAACCCTCATTTCACGCTGCTGCCATCTGGTAAGCGCTTCCGAAGCCTGATGGCCAAAACTGAGAAACTCAGGAGAGCCTTCTTCCCCCAGGCCATCAGACTCCTGAACTCAGTCACTTAACACCACGTGACTTCACTTCAGGATAAACATCGATACACTGACATTGCACTGCACTTTCTGTTCTCGTTGTTACTGGGTAACAACCTGTTATAAACCTGTTTGCACATTATACTTCTTTGTACATTTGTTAACCACATATTTATAAGTCTACTCACTGCACAGTTTACCTCACTTATTTTATTCCACTTCTTTATTTTTATTTTTTACTTTTTTTCTACTTGACTTGATTTATTTATAATTCTATAGATATATATATATATATATATATATATATATATATATATATATATATATATATATATATATAGTACTTTTTTATCCTGTTTCTATTATAATTTCCTCCTTGTGCTTTAACTGTGAATTTACACTGTCCATGGAGCGGACCTGTTTACATTTCACTGCCGGTTGTATATTCTGTATATAACTGTGTATGTGACAAATAAAACTCTTGAATCTTGAATCTTGAATCTTCATGGATTTAAGAGAAAAAAACATTATAAGACCCCTTTATATCAGAGTTTAGGCAGTACCATTATCTATCCCTTTTTTGACATTTAAAATGAAATAGGTGTCATTTTTAAGTTGATATTCATTTGAGAGTTCTATGTAAACACCCTCTTTGCTTTTGAAATGAGAAATTGTGCTTTTTGCTACAAGCTGTGGTTTGGGGTGAAATATAGTTATAGCTGCTCCAATCGACAGATTCGCAAACCATTCTGCGCTGAAATGTGCCGTTCAAACTGTTAAGGACAGATTGAAACAGTCAGGAACCTCGTTAAAAATAAAGTTCAGCTGCTCTTTTCTAATGTTGGGATTTTCAGAGGCATAGAACAGCAGGTGCTACTTGTAGCCAGAAAGTTTGTATTTTCATATATTTCACATCATTTCACATTTTTATCTGTTTTATGTTTCTTTTTTTCTAGTTCAGTTCTCTCTCACGGGAAGTTTTGAATTCTGAAGATACAGTTTGTTTTCTTAGTATATTGATTTTTTTTCTTAAAAGATCAAGGAAAGTTTGATTCCTCATTATATGACCGCTTTATATGGAAGCTTGTTTCCACCACAGAATAAAAAATTAAAAAGGTAATTGCGACTTTTTTTTTATGAGTTATTGCATGATATAAAGTCAGAATTGTGAGATATAAACCTCAGAATTGAATATTTCCCTCAGAATTGGACTTTATATCACACAATTCTGACTTTATATCACACAATTCTGACTTTATATCACACAATTCTGACTTTATATCTCACAATTCTGACTTTATATCTCACAATTCTGACTTTATATCTCACAATTCTGACTTTATATCTCACAATTCTGACTTTATATCTCACAATTCTGACTTTATATCACACAATTCTGACTTTATATCTCACAATTCTGACTTTATATCTCACAATTCTGACTTTATATCACTCAATTCTGACTTTATATCTCACAATTCTGACTTTATATCTCACAATTCTGACTTTATATCACAATTCTGACTTTATATCTCACAATTCTGACTTTATATCACAATTCTGACTTTATCTCACAATTCTGACTTTATATCTCAATTCTGACTTCATACCTCACAATTCTGACTTTATATCTCACAATTCTGACTTTATATATCACAATTCTGACTTTATATCACAATTCTGACTTTATCTCACAATTCTGACTTTATCTCACAATTCTGACTTTATATCTCACAATTCTGACTTTATATCACTCAATTCTGACTTTATATCTCACAATTCTGACTTTATATCTCACAATTCTGACTTTATATCACAATTCTGACTTTATATCACACAATTCTGACTTTATATCACACAATTCTGACTTTATATCACAATTCTGACTTTATATCACACAATTCTGACTTTATATCACAATTCTGACTTTATATCACAATTCTGACTTTATATCTCACAATTCTGACTTTATCTCACAATTCTGACTTTATATCTCACAATTCTGACTTTATATCTCACAATTCTGACTTTATATCACACAATTCTGACTTTATATCTCACAATTCTGACTTTATATCACACAATTCTGACTTTATATCACACAATTCTGACTTTATATCTCACAATTCTGACTTTATCTCTCACAATTCTGACTTTATATCTCACGATTCTGACTTTATATCACACGATTCTGACTTTATATCACAATTCTGACTTTATATCACAATTCTGACTTTATATCTGACTGACTTTATATCACAATTCTGACTTTATATCTCACGATTCTGACTTTATATCTCACAATTCTGACTTTATATCACAATTCTGACTTCATACCTCACAATTCTGACTTTATATCTCACGATTCTGACTTTATATCTCACAATTCTGACTTTATATCACAATTCTGACTTTATATCTCACAATTCTGACTTTATATCACACAATTCTGACTTTATATCACAATTCACAATTCTGACTTTATATCACAATTCTGACTTTATATCACACAATTCTGACTTTATATCTCACAATTCTGACTTTATATCTCACAATTCTGACTTTATATCACAATTCTGACTTCATACCTCACAATTCTGACTTTATATCTCACGATTCTGACTTTATATCTCACAATTCTGACTTTATATCACAGTTCTGACTTTATATCACAATTCTGACTTTATATCTCACAATTCTGACTTTATATCTCACAGTTCTGACTTTATATCACACAATTCTGACTTTATATCACAATTCTGACTTTATATCTCACGATTCTGACTTTATATCTCACAATTCTGACTTTATATCACAATTCTGACTTTATATCACTCAATTCTGACTTTATCTCACAATTCTGACTTTATATCACAATTCTGACTTTATATCTCACAATTCTGACTTTATCTCACAATTCTGACTTTATATATCACAGTTCTGACTTTATATCTCACAGTTCTGACTTTATATCACAATTCTGACTTTATATATCACAGTTCTGACTTTATATCTCACAGTTCTGACTTTATATCACAATTCTGACTTTATATCACAGTTCTGACTTTATATCTCACGATTCTGACTTTATATCTCACAATTCTGACTTTATATCACGATTCTGACTTTATATCTCACAATTCTGACTTTATCTCACAATTCTGACTTTATATCACAATTCTGACTTTATATCTCACAATTCTGACTTTATATCTCACAATTCTGACTTTATATCTCACAATTCTGACTTTATCTCACAGTTCTGACTTTATATCACACAATTCTGACTTTATATATCACAGTTCTGACTTTATATCTCACAATTCTGACTTTATATCACAATTCTGACTTTATATCACACAATTCTGACTTTATATCACAATTCTGACTTTATATCACTCAATTCTGACTTTATATCACAATTCTGACTTTATCTCACACAATTCTGACTTTATATCTCACGATTCTGACTTTATATCTCACGATTCTGACTTTATATCTCACGATTCTGACTTTATATCACACAATTCTGACTTTATATCTCACAATTCTGACTTTATATCTCACGATTCTGACTTTATATCTCACAATTCTGACTTTATCTCACAATTCTGACTTTATATATCACAATTCTGACTTTATATATCACAATTCTGACTTTATATCTCACGATTCTGACTTTATATCTCACGATTCTGACTTTATATATCACAATTCTGACTTTATATCTCACAATTCTGACTTTATATCTCACAATTCTGACTTTATATCACACAATTCTGACTTTATATCACAATTCTGACTTTATATCTCACGATTCTGACTTTATATCTCACAATTCTGACTTTATCTCACAATTCTGACTTTATATATCACAGTTCTGACTTTATATCTCACAGTTCTGACTTTATATCACAATTCTGACTTTATATATCACAGTTCTGACTTTATATCTCACGATTCTGACTTTATATCTCATGATTCTGACTTTATATCTCACAATTCTGACTTTATATCTCACAGTTCTGACTTTATATCTCACAGTTCTGACTTTATATCTCACAATTCTGACTTTATATCACACAATTCTGACTTTATATCTCACAATTCTGACTTTATATCTCACGATTCTGACTTTATATCTCACGATTCTGACTTTATATCTCACAATTCTGACTTTATATCACAATTCTGACTTTATATCACTCAATTCTGACTTTATATCTCACAATTCTGACTTTATATCACTCAATTCTGACTTTATCTCACAATTCTGACTTTATATCACAATTCTGACTTTATATCTCACAATTCTGACTTTATCTCACAATTCTGACTTTATATCTCACAATTCTGACTTTATATCACAATTCTGACTTTATCTCACAATTCTGACTTTATATCTCTCAATTCTGACTTTATATCTCACAGTTCTGACTTTATATCTCACAGTTCTGACTTTATATCACAATTCTGACTTTATATATCACAGTTCTGACTTTATATCTCACGATTCTGACTTTATATCTCACGATTCTGACTTTATATCTCACAATTCTGACTTTATATCTCACAGTTCTGACTTTATATCTCACAATTCTGACTTTATATCTCACAATTCTGACTTTATATCTCACAATTCTGACTTTATCTCACAATTCTGACTTTATATCACACAATTCTGACTTTATATCTCACAGTTCTGACTTTATATCTCACAGTTCTGACTTTATATCACAATTCTGACTTTATATCACACAATTCTGACTTTATATCACAATTCTGACTTTATATCACTCAATTCTGACTTTATATCACAATTCTGACTTTATCTCACACAATTCTGACTTTATATCTCACGATTCTGACTTTATATCTCACGATTCTGACTTTATATCTCACGATTCTGACTTTATATCTCACGATTCTGACTTTATATCACACAATTCTGACTTTATATCTCACAATTCTGACTTTATATCTCACAATTCTGACTTTATATCTCACGATTCTGACTTTATATCACAATTCTGACTTTATATCTCACAATTCTGACTTTATATCTCACGATTCTGACTTTATATCTCACAATTCTGACTTTATATCACAATTCTGACTATCTCACAATTCTGACTTTATATCACAATTCTGACTTTATATCTCACGATTCTGACTTTATATCTCACAATTCTGACTTTATATCTCACAGTTCTGACTTTATCTCACAATTCTGACTTTATATATCACAATTCTGACTTTATATCACAATTCTGACTTTATATCTCACGATTCTGACTTTATATCTCACGATTCTGACTTTATATCTCACGATTCTGACTTTATATCTCACGATTCTGACTTTATATCACACAATTCTGACTTTATATCTCACAATTCTGACTTTATATCTCACAATTCTGACTTTATATCTCACGATTCTGACTTTATATCACACGATTCTGACTTTATATCTCACAATTCTGACTTTATATCACAATTCTGACTATCTCACAATTCTGACTTTATATCACAATTCTGACTTTATATCTCACGATTCTGACTTTATATCTCACAATTCTGACTTTATATCTCACAGTTCTGACTTTATCTCACAATTCTGACTTTATATATCACAATTCTGACTTTATATCTCACGATTCTGACTTTATATCTCACAATTCTGACTTTATATATCACAATTCTGACTTTATATCTCACAATTCTGACTTTATCTCTCACAATTCTGACTTTATATCTCACAATTCTGACTTTATATCACAATTCTGACTTTATATCTCACAGTTCTGACTTTATCTCACATCTGACTTTATATCTCACAATTCTGACTTTATATATCACAATTCTGACTTTATATCACAATTCTGACTTTATCTCACAATTCTGACTTTATATCACAATTCTGACTTTATATCTCACGATTCTGACTTTATATCTCACAATTCTGACTTTATATCTCACAGTTCTGACTTTATATCTCACAATTCTGACTTTATATATCACAATTCTGACTTTATATATCACAATTCTGACTTTATATATCACAATTCTGACTTTATATCTCACAATTCTGACTTTATATCTCACAATTCTGACTTTATATCTCACAATTCTGACTTTATATCTCACAATTCTGACTTTATATCACACAATTCTGACTTTATAGCTCACAATTCTGACTTTATCTCACAATTCTGACTTTATATCACAATTCTGACTTTATATCTCACGATTCTGACTTTATATCACAATTCTGACTTTATAGCTCACAATTCTGACTTTATATCACTCAATTCTGACTTTATCTCACAATTCTGACTTTATCTCACAATTCTGACTTTATATCACAATTCTGACTTTATATCTCACAATTCTGACTTTATCTCACAATTCTGACTTTATATCTCACAATTCTGACTTTATATCACAATTCTGACTTTATCTCACAATTCTGACTTTATATCTCACAATTCTGACTTTATATCACACAATTCTGACTTTATATCTCACAATTCTGACTTTATATCACACAGTTCTGACTTTATATCTCACAATTCTGACTTTATATCACAATTCTGACTTTATATCACAATTCTGACTTTATATCTCACAATTCTGACTTTATATCACAATTCAAGATTCAAGATTCAAGAGTTTTATTTGTCACATACACAGTTATATACAGAATATACAACCGGCAGTGAAATGTAAACAATTTTGACTTTATATATCACAGTTCTGACTTTATATCACACAATTCTGACTTTATATCACACAATTCTGACTTTATCTCTCACAATTCTGACTTTATATCACACAATTCTGACTTTATATCACACAATTCTGACTTTATCTCTCACAATTCTGACTTTATATCACACAATTCTGACTTTATATCACACAATTCTGACTTTATATCACACAATTCTGACTTTATCTCTCACAATTCTGACTTTATATCACACAATTCTGACTTTATATCTCACGATTCTGACTTTATATCACAATTCTGACTTTATATCTCACAATTCTGACTTTATATCTCACAATTCTGACTTTATATCACAATTCTGACTTTATATCTCACGATTCTGACTTTATATCTCACTCAATTCTGACTTTATAGCTCACTCAATTCTGACTTTATATCACAATTCTGACTTTATATCACAATTCTGACTTTATATCTCACGATTCTGACTTTATATCACAATTCTGACTTTATATCTCACAATTCTGACTTTATATCTCACAATTCTGACTTTATATCACAATTCTGACTTTATATCTCACGATTCTGACTTTATATCACAATTCTGACTTTATATCTCACGATTCTGACTTTATATCTCACGATTCTGACTTTATATCTCACTCAATTCTGACTTTATATCTCACTCAATTCTGACTTTATATCACACAATTCTGACTTTATATCTCACTCAATTCTGACTTTATAGCTCACTCAATTCTGACTTTATATCACAATTCTGACTTTATATCACAATTCTGACTTTATATCTCACGATTCTGACTTTATATCACAATTCTGACTTTATATCTCACAATTCTGACTTTATATCTCACAATTCTGACTTTATATATCAATTCTGACTTTATATCTCACGATTCTGACTTTATATCACAATTCTGACTTTATATCTCACGATTCTGACTTTATATCTCTCACGATTCTGACTTTATATCTCACGATTCTGACTTTATATCTCACAATTCTGACTTTATATCTCACAATTCTGACTTTATATCTCACAATTCTGACTTTATATCTCACAATTCTGACTTTATATCTCACAATTCTGACTTTATATCTCACAATTCTGACTTTATATCTCACGATTCTGACTTTATATCATCACAATTCTGACTTTTATATCTCACAATTCTGACTTTATATCACAATTCTGACTATCTCACAATTCTGACTTTATATCACAATTCTGACTTTATATCTCACGATTCTGACTTTATATCTCACAATTCTGACTTTATATCTCACAATTCTGACTTTATATCTCACAATTCTGACTTTATATCTCACAATTCTGACTTTATATCTCACAATTCTGACTTTATATCTCACAATTCTGACTTTATATATCACAATTCTGACTTTATATCTCACAATTCTGACTTTATCTCTCACAATTCTGACTTTATATCTCACAATTCTGACTTTATATATCACAATTCTGACTTTATATCTCACAGTTCTGACTTTATATCACATCTGACTTTATATCTGACTTTATATATCACAATTCTGACTTTATATATCACAATTCTGACTTTATATCACAATTCTGACTTTATCTCACAATTCTGACTTTATATCACAATTCTGACTTTATATCTCACGATTCTGACTTTATATCTCACAATTCTGACTTTATATCTCACAGTTCTGACTTTATCTCACAATTCTGACTTTATATATCACAATTCTGACTTTATATATCACAATTCTGACTTTATATATCACAATTCTGACTTTTTATATCTCACAATTCTGACTTTATATCTCACAATTCTGACTTTATATCTCACAATTCTGACTTTATATCACACAATTCTGACTTTATAGCTCACAATTCTGACTTTATCTCACAATTCTGACTTTATATCACAATTCTGACTTTATATCTCACGATTCTGACTTTATATCACAATTCTGACTTTATAGCTCACAATTCTGACTTTATATCACTCAATTCTGACTTTATCTCACAATTCTGACTTTATCTCACAATTCTGACTTTATATCACAATTCTGACTTTATATCTCACAATTCTGACTTTATCTCACAATTCTGACTTTATATCTCACAATTCTGACTTTATCTCACAATTCTGACTTTATATCACAATTCTATCTCTCAATTCTGACTTTATATCTCACAATTCTGACTTTATATCACACAATTCTGACTTTATATCTCACAATTCTGACTTTATATCACACAGTTCTGACTTTATATCTCACAATTCTGACTTTATATCACAATTCTGACTTTATATCACAATTCTGACTTTATATCTCACAATTCTGACTTTATATCACAATTCAAGATTCAAGATTCAAGAGTTTTATTTGTCACATACACAGTTATATACAGAATATACAACCGGCAGTGAAATGTAAACAATTTTGACTTTATATATCACAGTTCGACTTTATATCACACAATTCTGACTTTATATCACACAATTCTGACTTTATCTCTCACAATTCTGACTTTATATCACACAATTCTGACTTTATATCACACAATTCTGACTTTATCTCTCACAATTCTGACTTTATATCACACAATTCTGACTTTATATCACACAATTCTGACTTTATATCACACAATTCTGACTTTATCTCTCACAATTCTGACTTTATATCACACAATTCTGACTTTATATCTCACGATTCTGACTTTATATCACAATTCTGACTTTATATCTCACAATTCTGACTTTATATCTCACAATTCTGACTTTATATCACAATTCTGACTTTATATCTCACGATTCTGACTTTATATCTCACTCAATTCTGACTTTATAGCTCACTCAATTCTGACTTTATATCACAATTCTGACTTTATATCACAATTCTGACTTTATATCTCACGATTCTGACTTTATATCACAATTCTGACTTTATATCTCACAATTCTGACTTTATATCTCACAATTCTGACTTTATATCACAATTCTGACTTTATATCTCACGATTCTGACTTTATATCACAATTCTGACTTTATATCTCACGATTCTGACTTTATATCTCACGATTCTGACTTTATATCTCACTCAATTCTGACTTTATATCTCACTCAATTCTGACTTTATATCACACAATTCTGACTTTATATCTCACTCAATTCTGACTTTATAGCTCACTCAATTCTGACTTTATATCACAATTCTGACTTTATATCACAATTCTGACTTTATATCTCACGATTCTGACTTTATATCACAATTCTGACTTTATATCTCACAATTCTGACTTTATATCTCACAATTCTGACTTTATATCACAATTCTGACTTTATATCTCACGATTCTGACTTTATATCACAATTCTGACTTTATATCTCACGATTCTGACTTTATATCTCACGATTCTGACTTTATATCTCACGATTCTGACTTTATATCTCACTCAATTCTGACTTTATATATCACAATTTGACTTTATATGACTTTATATCACGTAATTCTGACTTTATATCTCACTCAATTCTGACTTTATATCAGTCGCAATTCTGACTTTATAAATCTCACAATTCTGACTTTATAACTCAGATTTATAATTGTGAATTTATATCTAGAATTGAGATTAAGAAAAAAGTCTGAATAGAATGACAAAGTCAGATGCGACTTTGTCATTCTATTCTGACTTTTTTCTTAGAAAGATATAAACTTGCAATTGTGAGTTATAAAGTCAGAATTGTCTTAAAAATTTGCAAGTACTTTTTTTATTTTTTTCATTCTGTGGCAGAAACAAGCTTCCAATCCATACCTTTAAACAAAACCAAGGCAAGAAATCCTCCTTATGAGGTGATGTCTGCAAAGTGGCCTTAGATAACAGAATTTAAGCATGCTGGGACATTTCCGGGTAACCCTAGAATGTCATGAACATGAGGTCGGGAGTTGCATGAAAAAGGCATCCCAGCTGGGAATAGAGGAGAGCGTGGCTTTTCAAAGCTTCACTGACTTGGGAAAACCAGAGAGTTATTCATTGCAAAGACTGAGATAGCTGATAGGATTATATAGATTGTAAGTGAGAGCGATAATGGTGTATAATAACAAGGAAGAAAAGCTAAAATGAGCACATGTGATATGAAAGTGTGAGACATAAAGAGAATATGAAATGATAAGAAAAAAAGAGAATAATAAGAGAGAAATGTGATATATTTTCTTTCCTTTATTCTCTTGTGGTAGTTTTAGATACTCAAGAATAGTGGGAAAAAATAATTTCTTGTGCCTGTCACGTAGCACTTATGTTTGGCAATAATTTTGTTTGGCAGATATATATGTAAATCCCCATTTTCAGAAAGTCTATGGCAGAACTCATCTGTTTGTTCGGATTTCTAAAATATTTGCTTATTCTGGTTGCAGTCAATCTGAACAGATACTTTACTTGACACATAATTGGATTGCGATCAAATTCAAATATTAATTTCTGAGTCAGGATTCTTTGATAAATAAAAAGTTTCAATTAACAGCATTTTTTTAAATAGATATATTTTATAACATTATAAATGACTTTACTGCCACACTTGTTTAATTTAATTGCTGAATAAACATATAACTTTTTTTAAACCTTACTGACCCCAAACTTTTGAATGGTAGTGCATCTTTATTAAGTTGTTTTCGTGTTCTGTTGGCTGCTTCCCAAAATGTTGGTGATTTCAGGTTTTAATCTCGTGGGTTTTGTAGTCAAAACTTGGCCCACACACATACGATCTGACTCCATATATTCACACATATTCATCCTTTCCACTAGCTTTGATGTAATTTAGCACTGCTTCAAGCATTCATCCCATGTGGGCTGTAGTTAAAAACATGTATTAGAGTATAATGTACAAATACTACAGATGCAGATGTTTCCTCATTAAAATGTATGCCCTCGCATATCTGCTTACCATAAATTCACTGCGCAAGAGGGAGATTGCACGTAATTGCGATGTCACGTGACTCGCTAGCATTTCCCAGCTGAAACATTCATTGCCTTGAGGCTGTTTCATATATATATATATATATATATATATATATATATATATATATATATATATATATATATATATATATATATATATATATATATATATATATATCTCAGTGAAATATCACTCTTTATTTAGATATTTTTAAACTATGCCATTTTAAAACTAAGCAAATGTTCACATGAGAAAAATCTGTGCTTCTTATCAATAAAAAATTTTATGCCTGACTAGCATTGTGTGTTCTGTTCTTGCCATTTCTGTTTAATGGATGCACATATTTTTCATAGTTTTTGCACATATCAGAATTGTGCAATTAATTCATCCTAAAGTAGATCACAGAAAGCCACTGTGGACACACAAAGACAGACAAACGCATGCTAATCAGTATTAATCAGTAACACCTCCATGACCCTTATTTATCTTTATATCAGCTTTGCCATGATCAGTAAGCTGATATTTAGCAGGGATTGCATTTATTGTGTGTTCATAGAGAGAGAGCCCCGATTGCTGTCATGGCAAATTAAAGGTAGGGTGGACAATTTGTTTTATAAACTTTTTGCTATATTGGTTTAAACTCTCTTCACATCCTGTTAGCAATCAATAATAGACATTTACTTATATCTTCTGTGAAAGTCTCGGGACCAAAAAATGTTCATCCAGTCATTGCATTTGGTCCGAAGGCAATGATACGATGTCCTACCTGCCTGTCAACATGTATTTCCATACCTCCGTGCACCTGCTCGTGCAGACATCACACGTCATTAGCGCGAAACACGAGTTGTAGACCGAAATAGCCACGGAGCGCCAAAAAGCTGCCACCTTTTATTGTTCCTGCTGAACCAAAACAACAAGCTTATGCTGTGTTCACGCCATGTCGTTACCGTAATTAGATAACAACTAGAGACTTTCTACCCGAGCTGTGCACAGATTTAAGCATTTCTTTTTCAACACTATCAATGCCGAAATGAATCTGCAGCAGTCAGGTGGTGCAAGTAAGAGCTCTTTAAGTTGTTTACATTTATTATTATGTTATGTGCTTTGAGACATGAGGTAGTTTCTTGTCTCATGACGCTTTGCAGACTCTGATGTGCGCGTTCATGTGTTTTGAAAAAGGGTGGGCTCGCATGCTAACTTGCTATTGCTAGCCTCTCCGAAGTTGCCTACCCTACCTTTAACACTTCTGCACTGCTATAGACCAGTATTATACACTGTCAGAAAGAAAAATGTGAATATTGTACCTATAGGGCTACAACAGCTTTTCACTGGGGCAGTACCCTTAAAGGACAACATTGTACCCTATCTACCCCTAAAAGTTTTGGCAATAGTATGTACCCTTAAGGCACTAGTACTACTATGAACTTTTATGGGTATATAAGGTACAAAAATGGTCCCTTCCCCAGTGATGAACTGATGAACTGTACCACTACTTTTTTGTACATTTTTTTCTGATTCAATAGCTTTGGGAATGCATAATAAAGAAAATTACACTTGTCAAACCATTTCATTGTCTTTAAGATATTTAATGTGGGCAGAACAATTTCTGATTATGACAGTACATGTTGACAAGCAAGATAAAGCCAATGGAAAATATCAAAATCCACATTAGGATATTTTATGTGATGTGTGCACAAAAATAATCATATCTGATCACCAGCACAGTTTCTGCAACCTACTTCATTAACCTTGAATGTGGACCTAAAAATAATACTGATACATTTTTCAAAAACAGTATGTAAGTAGGCCACAACTGGTCAGCTGACTGAACTGCACAGTTTGTAAGGACATAAACAGTGGGCGAGGAATGTGAATCAGTTCAAGCTTGCATAGTAAGTTATAGTTTGAGGTTATGATTGTTTTCAGAATAGAATTGAGTATAAATATGTGGTCGCTATAATCTTTGCCTTTATGAATATTCTGAATGCCATTGAAATCTATATAAACAAATTTGACAAAGGCTGGTGGGGTAACTAGATGTCATTTAACAGGACTTGGCCAGTGCATTATGGGTGTCTGAAGTGTTCCTACCTGTTTGGCAAAAGAGAAGACAACAGCCTTTTTTTCTGTTCTCTCTAGCCAGCACGGATTTCAAAATTGTTTTGCCTTTCTGTATAGCCAAGTTTTCTTGAAACCCCATTTTACCAGCAGTGAAGTACCCCTTTAAGACATTTCTCATAATATAAAACCTTTTTAGCATAAAGCGTTCTTTAAAATTGTGTCAAGAACCTTAGAACTCCATTGAACCTTTTTTTCCAGGAGTGTAACTCAGATTACGGATGCATATTATAATTCTGGCCAATACCAATAAGCCAATAATGATTTTTTTTTTTGTTTGTTTAAATAAATTCAAAATGCAATCAATAATTTTAATGGTACAAGTGAAGTTAGGCAGAACAATATTAGAATGTACAGTCATGAAAGCTGGATATTCATTTTGAGATTTTCTAAGGATTACATAACAGCATTATTAAATTATTAGTGTTTTATTTGATTCGATTCAGTATTGGCCAATAATCAATATATCATGCACCCCTTATTCTAATGCTTATATTTAGATTTTGCTGACTTCCTGATGAAAACACTGGTAGAGCAGCATATGTGTATATTTTGAATGTTTGTGAAAAGCTTTATTTTGTCTACAGAGAACATATTGTTACTTTTTCACTGACAAAAGCAGTGATAATATGAGGATATTATATAACATGCATGTGCATGCTCATTTCACATACACACAATAAAATAACCTTCTTCAGTGAGTATCAGAATACAGGGCAACTCAAATTACTGTTCATATGTTAATCTGAAAACACCCTCTGTGCCTGTAGATGCTGTGAAGAGGTTGGTGTGCAGCTGTGGCTCGAACTCGCTCATGCATTTAATGCTGTTTTGATTAATACTGGGCTTGAAAAAGAGGACTGTACTTTTTGTATCACACCCACTTTCTTTTTGTCTTGTTAGTTTCTTTATACTCTTATTCTTCCTTCCTTTTTATTCTTTCTTTCTTTCTGGTTGTGACTCCTGGTTCCTCTTTCTTGGTAACTGACTCCTTGGTTAAAGAGGAGCCTTATTGCTTTATGTGTGCTTGAACAGATTGTTATTGTTAATGTTTAGTACAGATTGTAACCCTCTAGGATCCTAACTAGGCACCAGGGAGTAGATGAGAAAAGTCATGAGCACTGGCTTCATGGCATTAGGGTGGTGAGAAGTGACACGCTTGTTCACTCATGTTAAACAGCAGACGTCTCAAGGGTTTATGAAACCTTGTGAATATTCTGGATACATCTGATCCTCTCCACTGTGCAAAAGCTACTGTGTGAAAAACAGGCTAATGTCACAAAGTTGAAACTGACGTTTTTAACATAATGGAGTCACTAACAACAGATGTTTGTTTGCCACAGCTCAGTAGAGTTGCTAGTGAATGGTTTGGGACTGAGCTTGTTCTTCTGGTGCCTTCAACCAATCAGTGGTGTCATGATGCAAGTTGTATGACTCCAAAGTGTTTGGCTGAGTGAAAAGATGGTAGATTTCCAAGGAGTCAAGTGATAGATGATCTAAAGCTGCGTGTTCACCACAGGAACTTTCCCCAGGGACTGGGTGTGGGACTCTGTGTGTTTTGACCTTTGACCACAGGGGCCAGGGTCTAAATGAATTTACGGGTAAAAATGTCCCCCTCAGAAAGTCCCTGTTTGCAAGGTAGTGCCTTTTTAAAGTTCAGGAACTTGAGTGGGACTTAGGTGTTGAACATGCTGATTGGTTGAGTTCAAGCTGCATTTTATTTCAACCACCATTTTTAAAAGTCTATTGTAATGCGTGCAGTAAGAGTTATTTGCTATTCGAATCAACAGTGGAGTTTAAAAAATACGACCTTGAGGCTGACGACGAGGTTCAGGGCTTCAGGCTTATATGTGGAGGATGAAATCCAGCAGGAACTGGAAAGTCGCATGCAGTCCTACATCACCGGATTAATTTGCCTATTCTTCACGGTATTTTAGATAAGTGCTTCTCAAACCTGTCCTGGGGACCCCCCACCAGAGCACATTTTGTCTCCCTCATTCATTGATTCATCTTATCAGCTCATTAGTAGAGACTGGAAGACTTGAATTGGATGTGTCTGATGAGGGAGACATACAAAATGTGCAGTGGTGAACAGGTTTGAGAACCACTGCTTTAGACCGCAATGGAAACACATTTTGAAAAGATTTAACCCCTTTGGTTTTAGCTGACCAAACTAATATTATGTGAATTCACCAAATTAGAACATTTTTAATAAACCACCGTTTTGTTTATAGCTGTTTTGTGTAAGTCTCTCCACCATAATAGATTACCTCTACAGCGAAGGGCTCAGGTGGAAGCAAATGTGATGGAGCAAGACAGACCATATCAAAATGTGCAAATGAGACAAGACATGTACCTCCATCTCTGCGATTTGCTGTCACTGCAAGTACATCAAGGAAAAGAAAGACACACTTCTCAGATGAGCTGTCAGTGTTTAAAAGAGTATCAGTTGAATTGTGACTAACTGTGGTAATTATATTGCTGCATTATTAAGAAGTAGATGTCGATATAATGTCACAAGATGAATTTTAAAAGAGTGATTTTGGTTGTTGAATGCTGTTGTCACCTTACGAACAGGATTAAGCATTTACAAGGAGTGACAGTCATGTTTTGCTGTAGTGTGAATGTGGCCACAGTGTTGCAATAATACTAAAATGTTTTTTAAGCTTAGAGGCCTTAGACAAAACCTTTTTTTTTTATTCCAACTTGAAGTTTGAGAATTAACGCTTCCAACTTGGTGTTATATGATCAAGTGAATTTGTAAAAAATAGCTACAAAGCTGTAAAGATTATTTTATGTTTTGAATCGTATTATTTTTGTCTAGTATTTTTCTTCAATTTGACTCAAAACCCAGAAAGACACATCATTCAGAAATGGCAGACTCATCTTTGAATGGTTTTTGACACATTGAGCTGAGTCTCTCCTCCGTCGTGTTTTAATACAGCATGTTTAACCAACTGCTATGCCTCAGTCTGGTTGCTGAGCACCGATAGCTTTGTTTAGAAGAGATGTCTGGCAGCGCTAGCTCTCTGCGCATCTCCCTGAGGCTTTTGGCGCAGTAAACAGGATACAAGAGCAAAATGTAAAATGCCCTTAGAAATGTATCTCTCTGATATGCACTTTTTTACAGTATAATCCTCTTATTCATGCAGTTCTCTTGGACTTCTGTTAGCTCTGTAAACCTGGTAATAACAGTAATGCCTCGCAGGAATCTTTGGTGAATTAGCAGACATTTGGTACATTATTAGCATTGACTTGGCATCAGTCCTATTCTAAAAAAAAAAATGTTACTTATCCATTTTAACTTCCACAGGATTAATGTCATGTTTGTAATGACAAAATGCAATGTAAAATATTCAGAAATGAGCTAAATATACATACCATTCAAAAATGTGGCAGTAGCTGGTCAGTATGATTAATATTTTTATTCAGCAAGGAATTGATCAAAAGTGACTATAAATATATATTGTTATTAAATATTCTGTTTCAAATAAATGCTTTTTTTTTTTTTATTATCAAAGAGTCCTGAAAAAGTAATGCATCATAGTTTCCAAACGCATATTAAGCAGCTTTCACAGGAATAATGAATAAATGTAAAACATGTAACCTATTAGAGCTTTGATCAAATAAACGCAGCCTTGGTGAGCAATGGAGTTCTTTCAAAAAATTCTAAAATCTTACCAACGCCTAACTTTGTCACACCTGTTTCAGTTCACATACACATGTTGACAATCATTTAGTCTTGTCATGTTGTCCCTACACCATGTTATTTTCATCATGTTAGTTTCATAAAAGTAGTCAAGAAGATTTGTACGTTATATAGTCCCTTAAGTCATATGGTAGCTTTGTGTAAGGAAAAGAATGAAATGATGAAATAGTAGTTGTTATTTTTCAAACATGTTACATCATGATCAGTCATGTGACGTGCTATGACATCAAACCTAGGCCCCGTCCACACGGAGACGCGTTTGGCTGTATACGTAAAAAGTTTGTACCGTATCAGTGTTTCGTCCACACGGATCCAGCGTTTTGGGAGCATGAAACCGATATTTTTTTTAAACCGGGTCCCAGAGTGGATAAATCTAAAACTAAAATAAAACTAGAAAGGGATACAACTACGGCACTGGGCATGCGCACATATTGCGTCATTTACTCATTACTGTATTTGCGTCATTATTGTATTTGCATTATTGTAAGGTTAGGGTTGGGGTAGGTGTAGGCGTTAATAAAACATCTGGTAAGTAGCAAATGTATTTATTGTTATTTTATTGTGAGATTTTGCCTCACTTCCTACCATTGCTGTACCCCTTCTAGCCACAACTCTTCTTCTCTGTTTTTAGTGTATTTCTGTGGCAGAATTACAGCGCCACACACTGGCCTGGCATGTATACTACATCGTTTTGAGTCGGTTTCAGTGCTCTCATGTGTACGCAGATATTTTTTGAAACGAAGGGAAAAGAAGATCGGATAGGGAAAGCTCTGGCTTCGTGTGGACGGGGCCCTAGTGCAGTATAATCAAAGATGGTGTTTTTTTTTTATTGAACACAACCATTGAGATTTCAGCATGACTTTTTGAGGACTTTTTGATTTGACATGTTATTGAAATATATTCTTGACCAATAGTTTTTGAGATTTAAGATAGAGGTTCATGAATTGCTTAGATGGAAAATAGCTGCCTGGGGATCTTATGGTCACCTTAAAGGGACATCGGCATGGGTAACTTCACTCTGACCTCTGTTAAATTCAATTAAAAGTGATAACTCTTCAAGTAAGAGAGTTTAGTTATTATTTAGCTGTCTGCTTTCAGCTAGATAATAATTTAAACATTAGCAGAACTAGCATATAAAATTTTCAGTGCATTGCTGGCACAAGATTGTCATATCAGCTATTGCTTTGCACATTTCAGAAGACTTGTGCCCTGAAAAGGCATTTGTAATCACTTTCTGTCTCCTGACAGATATTAGTTTTAGGTGTAACTGAAAAGATGTAAAAACCCTTAGAGGGTTTTACGTCTCTGGCGTGTCATGATAATGTGAGGTGATGTGGCTTACAAATGTATTCAAGGCTGCATATCTCCACAGCCACCTTGAGGAGATCTCAAGATTAAATATTTATGAAGATATGGTGGGGTTTTTAACTTTTAAAAAAAGAGTGACGTACTTCTGAGAAAATGTCTCTCTCTCTTCTGCACTAGCAGAGAAACGTCTCAAAAGCAAAGTCGTGGGTGTGAGAGTGCGTCCTGCTGGGAGGATGAGAGGAGGAAGGAACGAGTGCCGTGGAGGATGGATACGAAATGGCTGCATCAAAGAGAAGTTTGCCCTGATGAAAGAACGTGATGCGTGCTGTTACAAGACAAGAATTAATACACATTTATGTGATGTACCACAAGGTGCCCTATTTTATCCAGAACACAAATGAATCTATAATTCCTTATAATTCTTTTATTCCTTTTCCAGCTGCTTTGCCATCTGCACTGACAAAAATAATTATATTTATTATTATATTTTTGAATATATTTATAAATACATTCACCTAAAGGATTATTAGGAACACCATACTGGAACCATACTGTGTTTGACCCCCTTTCGCGTTCAGAACTGCCTTAATTGATTCAACAAGGTGCTGAAAGCATTCTTTAGAAATGTTGGCTCATATTGATAGGATAGCATCTTGCAGTTGATGGAGATTTGTGGGATGCATATCCAGGGCACGAAGCTCCTGTTCCACCACATCCCAAAGATGCTCTATTGGGTTGAGATCTGGTGACTGTGGGGGCCATTTTAGTACAGTGAACTTATTGTCATGTTCAAGAAACCAATTTGAAATGATTCGAGCTTTGTGACATGGTGCATTATCCTACTGGAAGTAGCCATCAGAGAATGGGTACATGGTGGTCATAAAGGGATGGACATGGTCAGAAACAATGCTCAGGTAGGCCGTGGCATTTAAACGATGCCCAATTGGCACTAAGGGGCCTAAAGTGTGCCAAGAAAACATCCCCCACACCATTACACCACCACCAGCAGCCTGCACAGTGGTAACAAGGCATGATGGATCCATGTTCTCATTCTGTTTACGCCAAATTCTGACTCTACCATCTGAATGTCTCAACAGAAATCGAGACTCATCAGACCAGGCAACATTTTTCCAGTCTTCAACTGTCCAATTTTGGTGAGCTCGTGCAAATTGTAGCCTCTTTTTCCTATTTGTAGGGGAGATGAGTGGTACCCGGTGGGGTCTTCTGCTGTTGTAGCCCATCGGCCTCAAGGTTGTGCGTGTTGTGGCTTCACAAATGCTTTGCTGCATACCTCGGTTGTAACAAATGGTTATTTCAGTCAAAGTTGCTCTTCTATCAGCTTGAATCAGTCGGCCCATTCTCCTCTGATCTCTAGCATCAACAAGGCATTTTCGCCCACAGGACTGCCGCATACTGGATGTTTTTCCCTTTTCACACCATTCTTTGTAAACCCTAGAAGTGGTTGTGCGTGAAAATCCCAGTAACTGAGCAGATTGTGAAATACTCAGACCGGCCCGTCTGGCACCAACAACCATGCCACGCTCAAAATTGCTTAAATCACCTTTCTTTCCCATTCTGACATTCAGTTTGGAGTTCAGGAGATTGTCTTGACCAGGACCACCCCCTAAATGCACTGAAGCAACTGCCATGTGATTGGTTGATTAGATAATTGCATTAATGAGAAATTGATCAGGTGTTCCTAATAATCCTTTAGGGGAGTGTATTTTTGTGGAAACTTTTTTAACATTATGCATGTCTTTACTGTCACTTTTGCTGAATACAAGTAGTACTTTTTTTTTTTTTTAAACAAAGCATACTGACCTCAAACTTTTGAGCGGTAACGTACATTTCTATCAAAAAGTACCAGGCTTATGTCATCACACCACAAATAACCCCCAAGAAATAAAGCGAGTACCAGTGTCCACTGAGGTGTGCGTCTGTGCGCTGGTATTTTGAGTAACTCAGCGCCTTTGGCCCCACTTTTGTTTACCGCTGAGCCCTGCAGTTTGTTTTCTTCCTGTTAGATGAATGGAAGCACAGCCAATCAAACCAGGTCAGAGAGAGAGAGAAATGATAAGAGGTACTCACAGAGGACCATGAGAAAATAGATCGAGTTTGTTTAGCCTTTTTTTTTTTTTCTGGACACAGTTGGAGGGTAGACAGACAAGTAAAGTTGCCATTAAGAAGTAGCTATTCAGGTGGCTACAATTGCATTAAAGCCCATGACATTTTAAAAAGATTAATTATTGTTTAATGACTGAAATCGAACATTTAAATCCATTGGTAGTCGGTGCATCATGTAAAGTTGAACTCCGCTTAACCTTGTCATATCCCCATCGGTGTCTGCCGGTCATGTCACCTCAAATCGCCATCTCTCATTGAAAACAGTTGCTTTGTCACTGCAAATCGCTGTCAGTGCACACACCCTGAAGTCAGCTGGCTTGGTGGATAACATTTGGAAATGCAAGCGATTGTAGGGTGTTTTTTAGACAGTGGCT
The DNA here is from genome assembly GCA_018749465.1 of Paracanthobrama guichenoti. Lineage (NCBI taxonomy): Eukaryota > Metazoa > Chordata > Actinopteri > Cypriniformes > Gobionidae > Paracanthobrama > Paracanthobrama guichenoti. The sequence goes on from CM031956.1 coordinate 30,819,273, forward strand.
GGATGATAAAATATATGCTTCTGTATATTTCTGAGTGTGTATGTGCTTGTGTGTTTGTGTGCGATTATGTGTACAGTATGTGACAGCCCAATCGATCAGAGAAGTAGGCCTATAAGAGACACACTTCAACCTCTCGCCTCTCTCCTCTACACTCCTTCTGTTCCACCTCTCCACACTAATCTTCTTTTTCTCCTTTCTGCTCTCCTCATCCTTTTTTTCCTCTCTTTTTGCTGAGAGTTGTAGTTTTCTGGAAGAGACATCTGGAGGACTATGCCCCACTGATTCCTTATCCACAATCCAATCTGCCCACAGACCACTGAACTCTCATGTTCTCTGTCTGTCTACTTCATAAATGAAATTATGACATGAAAATGATTTTTGCTTGGTAAGTTTTGATGATATGCTTGACCAACATAAAATAATGAAGTACATACTTAGATTATGATATTTAAGAAAAAATAAATCATAAAAATCGTTTAAAAATCATATGAATGTATGAGATACCCCACACACAGGTTAAAACAAAAGGCTCACCAGCATGGGGCAAAAGACACATTATTTATGCAAATACTTTAGCTAAAGTAATATGTTTTTAATAATGTCTAAATCAATACTTCAAAGCAGGTTTGCACTATTTTCTATTTATTTTGATAAATAACTATGAATATGCAAATTAGCCCTGTCTCCACTCACTCACACCAGCTCAGAGATCCTCTCGGCCCAATTTACTGTAGTAAACGCTGCACAATGTTATCACTCTTTACAACGTCGGAAAAATCATTATTTTGGCTATAATTAAATTATGTCTCAAGGTTTCAGTCTGAAGAATAACCAGGGACTCACTGCACCTCAAAAACTTGACAGGAAAGCCAACAATTGCAGGATAACGTTACCTTTCTCGGTAGGTGTTTGACTTCATGCGGCACTGTGCAGACCGATCGGCACCTGACTTGAAGCAGTGCATGCCGGGTAAAAATGTTGTCCAACTTGACAGCACAGACGCCACGTCACTGTGTCGTATGGTATCAAAGTACCGCAAGAGTGATTCTTCACAGCAGTGCGGCTTCTTCACAGCGGCTGCACAAGCTCTGATGGCGACACAGCTGTTCAACGATTGGCCAGATTCACCACATGGCAGCAATGACTTGTTTGCTTGATGTTTATTCTGACACCTTCAGTTGCACTAATGCTTACAAATCCACGTTTTTATAACAGTAAAAACTCTTTTCATGTAACCATCATGTTATATTATATCACGTTTATCAAAATAACACTGATAAATATATAGACCCCCTTTATTGGTATTTAAATAATATAGGCTTATGTTGAATTTTATTGTTGTACAGATGGTGCAACTAATCCACTTCGTCTGTAATAAAGTACACTAACACTGCACAAGCTTCCACTACAGGAAGCAGAAAGTAGCCAACATGACAGCTCCGTTTTCAATTCCACCACCGACTACAAGCGGCAACTCTCGCTTTGTCAAAACTGTTCTAATCAAGCGATTTCATGGGTTATTTGAATGTAATAATAAGTTGGACATGATGACTGGAAGCCACTTATTAAGGAGTTTCAAATTTCTTTAAGAAAGTCATTCCTTCCTGTATAATTAATTCCTCATTGTTGGGTATGATGCAAAAGTAAGGCAATCATGTACCAAGGGATTTTAATGAAGACTTATTTCCTTGAATTAAGGTCATGCTAATTAACTAGGGACTTGTAGGGACCGGCAAAATATAGCTAGACCGGCTAATGCGGTGACTGGTAATGTTTTTTTCATGGCCACATGCTATGATCCCCTAAACATTAATGTTTCTTTCTGGCTTTGAAGATGAGTAAGCCTTCAGGAATCATTGGAAGTCTCTGTGGAAAATGCACGAAGGCAATTAGTACCATATTATTGCAAAAATAAATAAAAAAGACTTGTCACTTAAAGGTGTCTTCACAGGTACAGTGATGATTATTAGAAACATATTTGAGCTCTGAGCATTTCAAAAATATCTTTAGTAATGCTTAGTACATCATTGACTCTGCTACTCTTCATCGAGAGCTGAAAATCCCTGCAATGCACCAAGTGGAAGATGTACCTCTGTCTCTCACTCGTTTCTTATGATGTTTTCAACCCACTTTGATGTTGTATCCAGGTGATTTGTATGCTGTATGCTGGTGGTTATTAGACTATAGTGCAGTGGGAATGGAAAACCTGAACCTTCAGGATCTACAGAGTGTAGATTTCTATGAAGAGATACTCTGGAGAAACTTAAATTCAGTGAGTTGAACTCTCTGACTATCTTGGAAATGTCGCCCGACAGCTATTTTCTAGGTAATAAGCATAGCTCCTGTCTACATAAATGGTAGAAAAAAACTGGTGGAAAAATGGTGGAATCTGCAAAATACAATCTGACAACAATGTTAATATTTCTCCAAATAATAATAATTATTATTATTTAAAAAATGTTTGCAAGTGGTCTGTCACCTCCTCCTTGTACTGGCTGTACTTTGTCTATTTATGCACAGATTGTATTACTTAGGGCGTTTTCACACCTATAGATAATTTGTTCTGTTCCGAAACAGGGACTTAATTTGTTACAATGTTACATTTTCTTCTTGGTTTGGTTCGCTTTCAAAAGGCAACCAAAATGTGTTTATGCAAGTCACATTAGAGTACAACTGTCCTATTATTGGTCAGAGTTTCTTCAGAGTTTCCAGCAGTGATTGTTTTGGTGCGGATCCGAGTGTGATTGCCGTGTTCACATATGCCTAAATGAGCCAAAACAAGAGAGAAAACACACCAGGTTCCGAAACAAACACTCAGGTCTGAAAGCATCCTTAGATACATACATTTTAATGCAACACAGCACTGTTTCCTTCTCTTTTGCTTTTCAAATCATTTGCATATGATTTGTCATTGCAATGTAAATGTTTAATGCATTGTAATGCAACTTTAATCAGCATAGTAATACAGAAACTCAGATGATGAGTTCATATACCAACTAAACTTTGCGCAGATGCTCCTTGAGGAAACTTTGATGTCTGTTTGTATAAAGACAACTATTATTTTCTATGGAGATTGTGGTAATTGTAGTACTGGAGGCAGCTGGGGGCTAAACACTCGATGAAACAGTACTGAACGGTTACGCTCATCCACAGTGGGCTCGTTGTTGGTGGGGGTTTTTTTCAGCTGGATGCTGAATAACATTACGTAACCTGTTCTGACGTGGCAGCACTGAAAGAGGCCGAAGCATGCTGACTTTGTTTTCCCCTGTCATTGCAGATCTCGTCATCAGAGTGGCAAAGGATAAATTCGGAGCCATACAATCCGAGTACCAGAAGGTAAGTGTATGTGACTGTGCCTACCTGAACCTCCATGCGATTACGTGCTCCGCCACTGCAGTTAAGTTGTGGGGACATTGTCTCAACGCATCTATTATGAAACAATATTTTAATTGAGTATGAAAGCCAAGGAGCGAGCCTTGCCCTATTATGCGCTTATTCTGGAAGAGCTGTTAATTGCTTTTGGCATTATAGCCTGTAGTAAATAGAGGAAGAAACAATTTGTTGCTTTTTAATAACGAAAATTAGTTTAATTAAACAACAGCTCTTGCTTTGAAGTTTCAGCATCCTACTCCTGGGAACAAACAAACATATGAGGCGAAACTTAATGAATCAGTTTCACCAACATTTCTTTTGTTGTTGAGAGGAAATCTTGGATTTACTCAGAGATACACAGACCGATTATAGTGCTATAATTTACTACATTTATTACTCAGTAAACAGCCAATATTATATTATATTATATAAACGCTGTTCTTTTAAATTCATCCAGCAGCACAACTGTTTTCAACATTGATAATAATAATAAATGTTTCTTGAGCACCAAATCAGCATAATAGTATGATTTCTGAAGAATCGTGTGACACTAAAAACTGTGAATGAAGATGTATTTTTATATTATTTTATTCATAGGGTTATGCAAGGGTAATTCATTTTTATTCAAGGATAATCACTTAATTATTAATTTAAGCTTAATTTAAATGAGCATGTCTTTTACAAAGTTGCACATTTTACAAACATTTTACAAGGTTGAAGAACGATAATCTCAAAATGGTCAAACATCAGCCAATTAATCTTTAATCATTTTCACACTTCACTTTTCAGTTTTCAGTTTTGTTCTGTTTTGCTCTTGTAACACTTAAGAATATGGAAAGTTGGATATGGATGTGACTGTCAGCCAAATCCATGATTCACTGTCAAAATGGGTCTGGTTCCCATTACAGATGACCTGTGTTCTTCCTAGTTCTTAAGTGGTTTTATTTGCCTATTTAACTGTTTATTTGATTTGGCTTACCATCTGTTCTGTATTTTCTTCTATTTTTGCCATTCTGCATGCCTCATCATCTGGCACCTCCCAGCCAGAAAACATTGTTCTGACGCTACAGGTAACGTGTGTGTGTGGACTGCTAGTGGTGTCAAGGGCCAAACCGGACCCAAGTCTGACCACCCTCATTCCTTAGTTCCACCTAACCCTTACAGAACCCAGCCCTGCACTCATGCTGTTCACGAGTCTGTTTCTCGTCTATTTGTGATTGTGTCATCCATTTGGAACGCGACATTAGGTAGATTGAAAAACTGCAATAGACATAGTGCGTCTCAATCAGCTTCCTAGCTCCTGAATCAGTATATTGTGTACTCATATTCAGGCACTGGTAAGGACCCTGGCCTGCCCTTTTTTTTTTTTTTTTTTCAAAACATCTATCGTGTGTCATTATGTGTAGTGCGTTGGCTCACGTTTCGTGCTTCAGAACTTCTGGTAAGGGAACATGGTGAACATTGATGCTCCCTGGTTTTCATGGTGCATTGTGGGACTTTTTTAGAGAGTGAACGTTTCTGGAAGGATTTTGCAATTGAAACAGCTCTTAAAATGGACAACTCCCTGATCTTTGCCCTGACTACTGAACAAGGGAGCTGACTGAGACGCACCCCTGGAGTTAATAGTTTTCTTTAACATGCTTAAATTTAAAAAATTTTTTAGGGCTTTTTCTATTTCTTAAGCAGATACAATAGGGAGGAGACCGTAAGTTAGAGTAGGTGGAATTGTGACACCCAAATTAAAGAAAAACAAATTAGAGCTGTTTAATATTTAAAAAGAAAAGGAAAAAAAAAAAAACCCTGAAAAAAATGTATGCATAATCCCCAAAATTAAGACCTCTTAATATAATACATTTTTATACCATTTAAGATTTTTTATGACCTTAAATTTCATAAAACTAAGATCCTAAAGGGACTTTTTTTCATTAGCACACATGCTCCTAAATACATTTTACAGTTCGCAAACATTTCTGTTTAGTCACAAATGCTCGCACTATCGAGCCCTGATACCTCCATAATTAATCTATAAAAAAGCAGCATGAATACATTTTTCCTCTAAAATGTTGCAAGTTGGATTCAATTTATCACCTGCCTATAAGCACCACGTCTATGTGCTAACTGCTACACCTCAGCTCTAAATCAACATGACACACTTTTAATACAGTTTTAAAAGTGGGAATATATTCATTGAACTTTTTTCTTGGCCATCCTATATTAAAAACACAGGTATTAAATGCCACTTTCATCTCTGTAATTGGTAAAATAATCTGATGTCTGCAAGTTTTAGCTCGGCTATGACCCAGTGAGGTGTGCGGCTGCGCTAACAGGGATGATGTTATCCCTAGATGAGCCAGTCTAAAGCTTGAATATGCTGATACTAGAGAAGCTTAGCAGAGGGTCAGTGAGATTCATAGTAGAACGGTCAATAACCTCATGCCTAAGGTGTTATGCTATGTGTGTGAAGTCCCCCTTGATAGTCTTAGCTGCTAAGCTTTTGTGTAATTTCCAACAAGACTTTCAGTTCTTACCCACATAGGAATGAGGGGAAATGAGCTTTTAAAACCACTTTTAGAGAATTTTAAATATGGAAAGGCTCTACCCTTGAGGAGAAGTGAGGGTTCTTGGTGACAGACAAAGCCTCTGGTTTATTCAGCGGATTAAGCTTATCCACAGGCTAGCCTGAGGAGAGCCCTGCTCATTCAGAAGTGTCCATAATGCCATAGGACGTGCAAACGGATTCAATGGTAGCATATGGATAAAATGTTTAACATTATTCCATCATGTTATACATACAGCATGGAAATTTTGCATGGTTTAATTTCCCTCATTTCAAATGCAGTTTCCTTGGAAGGCTTTTGAGTCAAGCTTTTATTTGGAAAAAAGCGCTTCCTCTAGCAAATGTTTTGCTTGTCTCATTGCTTTTTTTTTTTAATTATGAACCGTGAAAATATGTTGTAGCTCGTTAAATATATATTGATGTTTAACATAATCATAATAATAATAACATTATAATATAATAATGTCTGTGTATGAAGTGCTCATTTAGTGTAATTGTAGTTCTAAAACATACACACGGCTCTCTTTCCTTCCTTTTAGTAGTGGATGAACTAATCCAAGCTTTAAACCTATGTAACTTGGATGGGTTCCTTAACTGAGATTTATTTTCCTGGAATTCATTGTGGATCAGGCTTATAAAGCATTGAGGAAACCACCTCAAATCATAACAATTTGTTTGTATTTATTAAGAAATTCTAATCTGTGTAACTTTGTGTTGTGCGCAGGTGATTTATTATGAGATTGGTTTTGTGGTGTGTGCGGCACTGGGCCTGCTGTTCACCGTGCTGCTGCCGCTGGTGGGGCTTCTCTTTTGTTTGTGCCGCTGCTGTGATAACTGTGGAGGAGAGATGCACCAGAGACAGCGGAAGAACGCAGACTGCCTTAGAGGACTACTGACCACATTGTTACTCACAACCACCTTCATTATCACGTAAGTTTTTTGCGTTTGTCTGAATGTGCATGTGTGCTTGCATGTGCAACATTTTAACACGGTAAGTTTCCGTTCCAAAACCTAGGGTGATGCCTACACAGGCTGTATTTTAAGGTATCATATGCACAAAAATGCAAAGGATGTTCCAAAAGGTCTATCTACCAAGATGCCTTCTTTTGAGCAGATTCAAATCCAAGGCATCACATATATTCTTGGTGGGAAATGTCAAATCTCATAATGCTTTCAACAAGCTAAATGGGAAAAAATTGAAAAACTTTTATGATGGTGAATAAAATTCAGATGTGCTGATTGTAAATATAATAAAATGGATAGTTCCCCCAAAATAAAAATTCTGTCATCACTCACAAGTTGTTCCAAACCTTTACAGACACAAAAACACAACACAAAAGAACATAACACAAACACAGCATAAAAGAAGATATTTTGAATGGCCTTTATTAATATATATATATTATATATATAATAACAATTTTTGTTAAATAATGTAATAATAATAATGTAATAATAAATAATGTGTATTCATATGATTTTAGAATATCATATTCTTAATTTAGGAACATGCTAACATCAAGCTCTATTGAAATCAGTTGTGAATTAATTGTACAAGTGTTCATATGAGGTTCCACTTAAAAGGCAGCTACCTAGGACCAAGGACATTAACTATAAAGATAACAATAAAGATATAGTAATAAAAGTCATTCTTAATATTAAATAATAGCAGAGTTCACACCACAGCATTAACGATAACGGCACAGAGAAACAATATGGTTAGGATCACTTTCAGAACGATTTTATCCAGCTGATGAACGATAAAAACAATAACAGCCAATCAAAATCAATCCTGCTATAACAAGCTCGAGCAGTTAAAGCAACAGACAAGCACACGCTTAGACTCAGCAGAATGATATTGTGGTGTGGACGCTAAAAAAGTTATCGGTATAGTAATCGTTGTTCGTGTGAACGGGCCTTAAATCATCAAGAGCAAATTCAAAAGCTGATGATAAGTTCAATCAAAGACCTCAACATACTTTTACTCTACATACTTTTGAACTTGCAGTTAATCTCCCTGTCCTAAAGTCACCATGTTCCCAAATGCATATTGTAGACAAGTGTACACTTCAGGAAGAAATACAGCAGGATCGCACAATAGCAGGAACTCCGGGATAGCAACGGCACACTGAATAGTGTGTTTGATGTGCCTCTGCTTTATGGATTCAGCTGGCTGGCTCTTTATTAAAGATTCCATAGCACATGCCTGGCTGCCTGGAGATGGTCATGTCTCCACATGCAAAAACCTCCTGGGATTTCAACCTTTATACCTTCATTCTGATTAAGCCATAACAGGGGCTACTTTACACACTGCTCCCTTCAGGATCAATCTTGTTCAAAAGTAAGACAGGCGCCAGCTAGTCTCTTGGTATGAAGTTTAACTGAAAATCATTCACATATTATCTGATCATCCTGAGAGGACTCTCACAGAAAGATTATGGAAATCTTCTTGAGTTTGAAGCATCTCCAGGGGTGGAGGGTATGAGTTGGTCACCTTTTTATGAATAGAGTGTTTTCTTAGTAGCGGCTTGAAACCTTGAGTTTTGTTGACCCGTCTGGTCATTTATGTTTTCCAAACATTGAAATTTTATTGTAATTGCTTGAACTCGGCTTGCTTTTCTGAGGGCTCTGCTGTTTTCTCTTGAAACATTGGGCATAATGTAGGCTTGATGAATAATTAAAGAAGTGACCCAATTATGACAAGAAAAATCCTCATTAGTGCCGTCTCACTTTTAAGAGAAAAACAGCATTTCTTAGGACACTGTCAACCCAGTCATGAACACAATGGTTTGATGGTCAGGCAAAATAACAGCTTGAGGCATATATTACTTTTATTTTTAGTTCATTTCCTGTAACACTCTATCGGGCTGTTTTCCAGACTTTAGATCACTGACATCCATGACTATCTGTTTGTTACATGTTTAAAATGCATGATTCAGATGGCTGCAAATGTAACACCCATGGACTCTTGTCTTGTTTGTGTTTTGTCTTGTCATGTCTTCGGTTTACTTGCCCTCATCATGTGTGTCTGATTAGTTAACTATTTACACCTGTTTCTGTTCTCTCTGATTACGGTCTCCTTCATTAGTTCCCTTATATAATCTCCCTGTTCTGTTCGGTTCTGGTCAGGTCTCGTCCATGTATTGTGTGATTTGTTGTCCAGTCATGTGTTTATCTGCCTATCCTGTAGAGAACGTTAAAGCAATTAAAACTTTTTGGAACTTTATTTGTCTGTTTGCTGCAACCACCTGTGACAGCAAGTAGTGAAAGATGTTTCTGGGAGAAGTTTCTTATGCTCACCTAGGCTGAATTTATTTGATCAAAAATACAATAAGAGCAGTAATATTGAAAAATATTATTACAGTTTAAAATAACAGTTTTCTATTTGAATATATTTTCAAATGTAATTTATTCCTGTGATGGCAAAGCTGAATTTTCAGCATCATTACTATCATTAATCATCAAAAATCATTCTAATATGCCGATTTATTGCTCAAGAAACATTTCTTGTTATTATCAGCAGGTTGTGCTGTGGATTATTTTTGTTGAAAATGTGATACATTTTTACTTTAAGTACAAAAGAACAGCATTTATTTGAAATGGAAATGAATTAACATTGCAAATATATTTACTATCAATTTAATGAATACATATTTCTTCCCAAAAAATTATAGACCCCAACCTTTTGAACGGTAGTTTATATGCATATAAAACATGTTACATATTTTTGTGTACATATTCATAGTACATATTTTATGGCATAAAGTTGCCATGTACCATTGAGCTAAAAATAGATGTTATAGCCGTTATTTACAAATGACCGCTCGCATAAATTTGTGTCCTCATTCTGAGAAAGGCTGCTGTTTAACACATAAATATGCACTTTGATGCTTTTGCGTGCCGTTTTTATTATAGAGTTATTTAATTCTGTATGTGCATTTATATTTAAACAGTCCTAAATAAAAGCAATAATTTTACAAAACATGGATCATACATTTTGCATTGATATGGATAAGACATCAGGGTTTACATACATTTAAATGAGCAGATTCATTCATTAAATGAATAATCTTTAACTGTGGTCCTAAATGTAAAGTCGCACACACATTTACAGAGAGGGACATTTCATTGCTCATAGCTTGTTTTTTAAAGCCTAGGTGACTTTTCCCTCAGATGTTTCTTGAAATTCCTTAAGGGAATTAAAAAAAGACACAAATGAGAATTGTTGATGTAAAGTAAGGACTCTAAAGCTCATTGTTCTTTGGAACAATTAGATGAGAAATATTTGAGTTTAACATTGAAATCTCTTTTTTGAGGTCATTGTTGAGATTTCTTCTGAAACTCTAGAGAAGTCATTATATTATATTATATAAGATATTATATAAGACATTATAGACATTATATAAGTTACTGCGGGACAATCTGAGGAAAATCTGAAGCAAAGTATCCATTGGCTTTCAGTTTAATCTTGTTGCTATCTTGGAGAAAATATTGAGATATTAAAGTGGTCTAATTTGCGATTTGTCATTCCTGTGTGACTCGGCTGACTGTTTCTTAGCTGTGATTGGATGTAGAGCAGAAACCCGGCTGCTACTCAGAAGGAGTATTATGCTCAGGGCATTGAAGGTCACCAGGGCCACTGCTCTTCTGCCAACCCCAGGGCTTAGCTTGCAGAGATGGCTTGTCAAATTCAATACAGTAGAACCTGTGAACTCACATGACATCCATAGTGCAGCTGGGCTGTGCAATACTCACACATTCATTCATTAAACCACCCGTTTAATCATAGAAAAGCTACATTTACACACAGTATTTTTGCTGTTACTGTCAGTTTAGCTTGTTTTCGGTTCGTTCATCCTTGAAATATTATAATGCATGGATAGATCTTGATTCAATCTTGGTAATTAATCGTTTTAGGCACATATGTGCAAGTGCATTTTTACATTTTTGTTTGGCATATGTGTGTGTGAGCAGAGAAGGTTAGCATGAGCGTCTGGCTCTCCAGCCTTAATTAGATTAAACATATTGCAGCAAATGCATTTTCCACAGATATTGTCTCAGTCCTCTATAACGGTTTTCACCCATCTGATATAGAGATGTGTATTAATAAATTAGAAAAATGCAAAATAGAAGGGAAAAAGTCAAAAGTCCTCTGTGTTACTTCAATGTACACTCACCTAAAGGATTATTAGGAACACCTGTTCAATTTCTCATTAATGCAATTATCTAATCAACCAATCACATGGCAGTTGCTTCAATGCATTTAGAGGTGTGGTCCTGGTCAAGACAATCTCCTGAACTCCAAACTGAATGTCAGAATGGGAAAGAAAGGTGATTTAAGCAATTTTGAGCGTGGCATGGTTGTTGGTGCCAGACGGGCCGGTCTGAGTATTTCACAATCTGCTCAGTTACTGGGATTTTCACGCTCAACCATTTCTAGGGTTTACAAAGAATGGTGTGAAAAGGGAAAAACATCCAGTATGCGGCAGTCCTGTGGTCGAAAATGCCTTGTTGATGCTAGAGATCAGAGGAGAATGGGCCGACTGATTCAAGCTGATAGAAGAGCAACTTTGACTGAAATAACCACTCATTACAACCGATGTATGCAGCAAAGCATTTGTGAAGCCACAACACGCACAACCTTGAGGCGGATGGGCTACAACAGCAGAAGACCCCACCGGGTACCACTCATCTCCACTACAAATTTGCTACAATTTGCACAAGCTCACCGAAATTGGACAGTTGAAGACTGGAAAAATGTTGCCTGGTCTGATGAGTCTCGATTTCTGTTGAGACATTCAGATGGTAGAGTTAGAATTTGGCGTAAACAGAATGAGAACATGGATCCATCATGCCTTGTTACCACTGTGCAGGCTGGTGGTGGTGGTGTAATGGTGTGGGGGATGTTTTCTTGGCACACTTTAGGCCCCTTAGTGCCACTTGGGCATCGTTTAAATGCCACGGCCTACCTGAGCATTGTTTCTGACCATGTCCATCCCTTTATGACCACTATGTACCCATTCTCTGATGGCTACTTCCAGCAGGATAATGCACCATGTCACAAAGCTTGAATCATTTCAAATTGGTTTCTTGAACATGACAATGAGTTCACTGTACTAAAATGGCCCCCACAGTCACCAGATCTCAACCCAATAGAGCATCTTTGGGATGTGGTGAAAGCGGAGAGCCGTGCCCTGGATGTGCATCCCACAAATCTCCATCAACTGCAAGATGCTATCCTATCAATATGGGCCAACATTTCTAAAGAATGCTTTCAGCACCTTGTTGAATCAATGCCACGTAGAATTAAGGCAGTTCTGAAGGCGAAAGGGGGTCAAACACAGTATTAGTATGGTGTTCCTAATAATCCTTTAGGTGATTGTATGTTTCTATTTGAATATATTTTAAAATGTAATTTATTCCTTTGATGGCAAAGCTATATTTTCAGCATCATTACTCCAGTCTTCAGTCACATGATCCTTCACAAATCATTCTAATATACTGATTTGGTGCTCAAGAAACATTTCTTATTATTATCAGTTTGCAGTTTTTGTTGAAACTGTGATGATTCTTTGATGAATAGAAAGTTCAAAAGAGCAGCATTTATTTATTTATTTACTGTAACATTATAGTTTTTTCAATTGTCACTGTCTCCTTTGATCAGTTTATTGCATCCTAGCTTAATATTTTCTTTAAAAAAATGACTAACCCCAATCTTTTGAACAGTAGTGTATACGATATATAAAAAAAGATTTTTTTCCTTTTGCTGATGTTGTTCTTTTGTATTATGTAGAATTAATGTTTGATTATGCATGATTTATAGTCATTTAGGGCAATGTTTCTGAAAGTAGGGGCTTCCTTGCTATTTGAGGGATATAGTATTAGTGATATAGAGCTACAGTGTAAGGGTTATGTTTAGTTCTGTTAGTTCATTTGTGTTTTAGTTTGGTTGTGTTCTGTATTCACAGTGATTGTTATTTTCCAGTTTGTGTGTATTGTTTACCACACCAGCCATAACATCCAGTAGATGAGCAATGAAGATATGCTATAACTACAGACTTTATTTCATGACCTGTCAGTACAATATACTGCAAAATCTTAACACGCGTATATAAACACAAAACTGCAAAGTTGAGACTGTGGGGAGTCTGATTTCATGACATCATTCTCAGTTTCTATAGTAACAGCGACTACTCTGATTGGTGGACCTTTCTTCAGGTTGTTGAGTAGTGTGATATTTCAGTTAGAATTTGTAAATTGGGGAACTGAAATCACACTGACTTGTTGTGAGGTCCTCGAACAGTTTTGAGTTATGAAAGAGATCCTTGGTGTAGAACCCTGATTTAAGGTGACTAGTGCCTGAGGATTGTCTATATCTAGTTAGCAATATGTGTGAATGTGTTTGCCTAAGAGAGAAACCATGGTTACTGTGCGTGTGTGCGTGCATGTTCAGTCATCATAATGGTAGTTCAGCTCGCCTTGGCACATAGCTGTACAGTTGACTTTCATCTGTGTATTTGCAGGGTTGTGATTGTGTTGTCAAGCAGACTTTAAATAGATCCGTCATCAGTCCACCGAATACAAATGAAGATCAGTCATTGTCGAGAGTTTCTTCAGTTAGTTATGATCATGAATGATGAGTATTTTAGCTGTAATGTTCAGCTCAAAAAAACGCCCACAATATTTTTGTGGCACAGAATGGTGAGAAAATGCTTTTGTTTGTGTGGTTAATCATGTGTCCTCCTTCTGTCCTACACATGAATGGAAAAGAGAAATGATTTTCTCACACTTCAATTACCCGCCCGATCTGCCCTACTTTCACTGCACACATGGGGCTTGTCGCTTCCATTTCCACAAACATATTCTTAAACTTAAAACTTCTGGAAACCTTTATAGGAACATTTCAATTTCCTGTGGAATAATTCATCTGAAGTCTAATTTGGAAAAACTGCTATTTTATTAATCTTTTGGTCAAAAGTTTGGACAGACCTACTCATTTTATATTATAATTGCAAAGTCATCAAACATAAAATATAATATATTTTTTGTTTTGTTAAATAATTTCCATTCAATCATTGTATTATTACACATTGAAGTACATAAATTGACCAAAAATTTATGAACAACTCAAACCCATGCTGGACACACTTGTTGCTTGTTTATCCAGTGCAATTCATCCATTTCCTGTTGTTTAATTTAAATTATAGTTTTGTAAAGAAATGCATGTAAGCACACAACTGCTAATATACAGTAATATAAGTTCTGTCAAAGGTGTCCAAAACTTTTAAAACATCCTTTTCATACGGCCTTCCAAAATAAACGACTGACCCTCATTTTCCAGTCGACAGTGGCTGTCTTTGTCTGGGTCAGTAGCTTGGCAGTGTCGTGGTGGTGGGCCGATCACATTACAGGTCTGTTGAGCACAGAGGAACCAACAGGTAGACCTGGAACTCCTTCTCGGCAGGGCGAAATTAAACCCAGTGGGTCATCTTCTGTTTAAAGAGGCAGTCAATGAGGTTCTCACCCCCACCTGCTCCTCAAACCCCCATAAGAGGCATTTATAGACAGGGACGCTGTGGGACCTGCCCCAGGGTCCAGTCTGGATGAATACAGCGATCATTGTGGAAGTAACACGATTCCTGCCTCCATTAGTCTATGGAGACATTCTCCAGTGCACTGAACCAACCCAAGTTATAAAGCCTACAGTATTTTCACCATGATGCCAAAGTGAGCTCAGAGCCTTTTTTAAAGGAAAGATTTAATGAAGAAATGCAAGAGGAATATGATATGATGTATTGGTGAGATATCATACAGGTGTAGGTAACCACAGAATTTGGAAACTTTTAAGCTAACCTTTTAGTACTGTCTATCTGTACCTCAAATATCTATCTGGGTGACTTGTACACACACACACACACACACATATATGTATATGTATATGAAATATTTTTATTTTGATTTATTTTAGATTGATTTAGATTAGATTATTTTTAGATTGATTTAGATTTAGATCCAAAGTTGCTTGTTAAAAAAATAAAACTTCATATTCATACCAAACTGGTTCAAATGAGGTTCCCTGTAGAGTTTTAGACCATCACATTTCCCTCTGTGTAGAATGCATTTCACCATCTTCAAAGCCTCTTTGTTTATTGTCTACTATGTTTTTCCTGACCTTACGGAGCAGAGCAGATAGCAGCTTACCAGCACACAGTGAAGACAGAGAGAGGAGGACATGGGAATAAGGGGTGAGAGAGAGGAAAACAATGGTGCTTTGTAGCCAGCCATCCATTTTGATTCTCTATTAGTCTGTGGTCTGTTTCTTGCCCTGAGAACATTCTGCAATGACCCTATCTACATATTTAGCACAACATTTCATCACGTGAGTGATTTTACATCTTAAAATTTGGCCAGCTATTTGCTCTATTTCAGATTTGAAATTGATTTCGATTTGTAATTGAATATGAGTCGAGGTAGCAAGCAGGATGCAGAATTGAATTTGAATTTAAGAAATCAGAATTAAAATAAAATTCTAATAATTCCTGTAAGTGTAATGAATATAATTAATAATTATTATTAATGATATCATATAATTAATAATAATAATATATTATAGCAATATGTAATTAGCTAATAGTTAATCATATTGGACCATATTGGCCTAACTACTGTGTATTAATATTTAAATTAATCATTTGATACAATGCACTTATTGTGTACTTACATGTTTTGTACTTAAATTTTTAAAAATACCTGCATATAATTACAGCTGTAATTAATCTTTATAGGAACATTTCAATTTCCTGTGGAATAATTCATCTGAAGTCTAATTTGGAAAAACTGCTATTTTATTAATCTTTTGGTCAAAAGTTTGGACAGACCTACTCATTTTATATTATAATTGCAAAGTCATCAAACATAAAATATAATATATTTTTGTTTTGTTAAATAATTTCCATTCAATCATTGTATTATTACACATTGAAGTACATAAATTGACCAAAAATTTATGAACAACTCAAACCATGCTGGACACACTTGTTGCTTGTTTATCCAGTGCAATTCATCCATTTCCTGTTGTTTAATTTAAATTATAGTTTTGTAAAGAAATGCATGTAAGCACACAACTGCTAATATACAGTAATATAAGTTCTGTCAAAGGTGTCCAAAACTTTTAAAACATCCTTTTCATACGGCCTTCCAAAATAAACGGACTGACCCTCATTTTCCAGTCGACAGTGGCTGTCTTTGTCTGGGTCAGTAGCTTGGCAGTGTCGTGGTGGTGGGCCGATCACATTACAGGTCTGTTGAGCACAGAGGAACCAACAGGTAGACCTGGAACTCCTTCTCGGCAGGGCGAAATTAAACCCAGTGGGTCATCTTCTGTTTAAAGAGGCAGTCAATGAGGTTCTCACCCCACCTGCTCCTCAAACCCCATAAGAGGCATTTATAGACAGGGACGCTGTGGGACCTGCCCCAGGTCCAGTCTGGATGAATACAGCGATCATTGTGGAAGTAACACGATTCCTGCCTCCATTAGTCTATGGAGACATTCTCCAGTGCACTGAACCAACCCAAGTTATAAAGCCTACAGTATTTTCACCATGATGCCAAAGTGAGCTCAGAGCCTTTTTAAAGGAAAGATTTAATGAAGAAATGCAAGAGGAATATGATATGATGTATTGGTGAGATATCATACAGGTGTAGGTAACCACAGAATTTGGAAACTTTTAAGCTAACCTTTTAGTACTGTCTATCTGTACCTCAAATATCTATCTGGGTGACTTGTACACACACACACACACACACATATATGTATATGTATATGACATATTTTTTATTTTGATTTATTTTAGATTGATTTAGATTAGATTATTTTTAGATTGATTTAGATTTAGATCCAAAGTTGCTTGTTAAAAAAATAAAACTTCATATTCATACCAAACTGGTTCAAATGAGGTTCCCTGTAGAGTTTTAGACCATCACATTTCCCTCTGTGTAGAATGCATTTCACCATCTTCAAAGCCTCTTTGTTTATTGTCTACTATGTTTTTCCTGACCTTACGGAGCAGAGCAGATAGCAGCTTACCAGCACACAGTGAAGACAGAGAGAGGAGGACATGGGGAATAAGGGGGTGAGAGAGAGGAAAACAATGGTGCTTTGTAGCCAGCCATCCATTTTGATTCTCTATTAGTCTGTGGTCTGTTTCTTGCCCTGAGAACATTCTGCAATGACCCTATCTACATATTTAGCACAACATTTCATCACGTGAGTGATTTTACATCTTAAAATTTGGCCAGCTATTTGCTCTATTTCAGATTTGAAATTGATTTTTGATTTGTAATTGAATATGAGTCGAGGTAGCAAGCAGGATGCAGAATTGAATTTGAATTTAAGAAATCAGAATTAAAATAAAATTCTAATAATTCCTGTAAGTGTAATGAATATAATTAATAATTATTATTAATGATATCATATAATTAATAATAATAATATATTATAGCAATATGTAATTAGCTAATAGTTAATCATATTGGACCATATTGGCCTTAACTACTGTGTATTAATATTTAAATTAATCATTTGATACAATGCACTTATTGTGTACTTACATGTTTTGTACTTAAATTTTTAAAAATACCTGCATATAATTACAGCTGTAATTAATTTCTGTAGTTACATTTATAATTACACTGTCGACACTTCCTTACACCTCACCCTACCCTTAAACTTACCCATCCCACCACACCTGTCCCTAACTTTACCCGTGTCCCACCTCAATATCAGCAAGTGTTTTGCAATACAATATGAACACAATAATTACAGTACATTGTAATTATGTTTTGATTTAAGTACATAGTCCACCTAATATGAAGTGGGACCATAATATTTAGTAATACATTATTAGTAATATGTTTTTCAGTATGTATTACTCATAAACATGCACTCATTTATACATGCATATTATTACGTTACGTTATTACATGCACCGTGGTGGCGGAACACTTGATTTCTTAGAAAGCTTTTTTACATTTAAATTATTTGATGCAGTACTTATTTATAAAGTTGCCAGAAAACAATATGACGGATTTTTATCAAATAAAATAATCAAAAATATAAATACAAATATATTATGATGGCTGTGTCAATTGTTTTAATAGAAATTATTTCAGAGATGTCTTTCCAAATTTGTAATTTGGTCAGATTTAATGTAATTACTCATGTTCTGTCGCATAAAACTTGTGTTACTAA
Organism: Paracanthobrama guichenoti; assembly: GCA_018749465.1. Taxonomy (NCBI): domain Eukaryota; kingdom Metazoa; phylum Chordata; class Actinopteri; order Cypriniformes; family Gobionidae; genus Paracanthobrama; species Paracanthobrama guichenoti. The sequence continues at coordinate 30,837,452 of CM031956.1, forward strand.
TGAAATTTCTTGGTTGTATGTCCATTGAATTTCTTTAAATTGCAATACGTAAAAACTCATAAAGCAGTGACCTAAAACGCTCACGAAGGGTAACATTACACAATATTTTCTTTTGTACAATTTCTTTACAAAACAAGAATGACACTCTCTAGAATTCACTGCAGTATATGTTACATGGTCCATGTTTAAATTGCAGTACAAAATTATTCCTATGTTGCCCCTTTTGTATAAATGGTAATGAAATTGAAAGACTAACACCTGTGTTAAACACCTGGTCAATTACATCTAATTGTTTTGATAGTATTTCATTTTTTTATTATTATTTTCAGGATATATTTAAATATGGTATTACTATAGAAATGTAGCAAATTTCTGTCTTATTCATTCTTGTATTATGCTAGGTTTTGAACTTAAGTCTAACAGTCATGTGTTTACAAGCAAAAGAGTTTGTAAACACATGCAAATTAGCCTGTAGGTACATTAAGTTTTGGCTATATAATATGTAATCACTCAATGCATTTTGTGCCAAAGTAATTATAAATTATCCTCAGTTTAGCTGACAAAGACTGCTGTTGTGTTCACTGTGTGAAAAGTTTTGAAAAAGTGACCAAAGTATTTAAAAATTGGTTCTAGAGATTGTAAAAATTAAAAATAAAAAAAAGTTAATTCCCCCTCACAAATAGAAAGGGAGGCACTTATTTTATATTCTGAAAGTTCTCATCCTTCGTCATCATGTATTAAATACAACTCAAGCACAAAAGCTGTGTTGCCTACAGAGAAAATAATACAAATTTAAAAAAAGAATAATTGTACACCATAAATATATATATACAGTATATAGTGTTGCTAGCTGTGATGAGTCCTATCGTTCATGAGTGTGTTGAAGCATTGATACTCTTCATATGCAACAGCACCCACAGATTCCTCTTTTTATGGTGTAATTACATTTATGCACAAAACCAACAGTAAGTAGAGAGTGATTTACACATTTTGATGCAACATGACAAAAAGCCTTCCTGTTTGCGCTATTGTTGCATAAGTCAATCATGGCTTTTGTCCCAGACTGCAGTGAAAGCCTATGATAGAAGACGGTACTGCCAGTGTTCAGCAGCTCCCACAGTAGCCATGAGCGGACCAAAAGAAGACAGCCCAATTAGGATGCGTGAATCATGAATAGGTACTAATACAGGGCTGTTTTTTCCTTGAAGTGTCTCTCAGTCTAATTAAGGAGAGCTCACAGTCACCCTTGTTAGTTTGAAGTGCTTTGCCAACTGTGTCAGACAAAGGTTCCATTGGATTTATTCACAGAGTTGCATAACAAAAGTGCTGTCTTCCTGTATAGACCTATGTTGCCTCTCAGTTCTCAATAAAACAACGCAAAAGTAAGAGAACATTCCCAAAGCGAGGCAATTAAAGTATCCTACCAGAAGAGCCCAGCTGTGAGGAATATGCATCTTGTAATTGTACTGTAGTGCTGCCCCCTACTGGCACTCCAGAGAGTAGCTTTTGGTTTATCTTATTGTCACGACCATGAACAACTATACACATTGAGGGGTACATGTTCTTTTACATATGGTCCCTTTTTTGCTTTCCTGGCCTGATATAGTTTGTGTTGTTTAATCATCAGGGCAGGGGTCCTTTGTGCATATGCAGCTAATCAGAACCTGAGTTCTCAGCTGAAGAGCATGAGGAGGCTGGTGAAGAGTAACCTAAGAGACCTGCACACCTTCGCCAATCAGACCCCTGCAGTAAGTAATACAACCATAACCAACATACACTATTATACTGTGATAGGTAGACAGACATAGATAGATAGAGATGGATGGATGGTAACTGGTAAACAATGGTCAATTGAACAGGTTAGAGTCATTATATGAACATCTTTGATTGCATAGTGCTGCAGTTGACCAAAAGTATTATTTTTAGTAGATGTTTTAGAACTGGCTAGAATAGAGTGATGACTTGACAGCTAAATATATTGCTGTGTTATCTCTTCCTCAGCAAATTGATTACCTGATCTCTCAGTATGGCACCGTGAAGCACCATGTGCTGTATGACCTGGAGAGTAAGTATGCTGCAGATCCTCTTTAGTGGAATAGAAGGTGTCCCTGATGTCAGGGCTGATGTTGTGGTGTGTCTGCAGATGTAGGTCTGCTCTTGGGGGGAAGGATACATGAGGAGTTGGGAAAAGATGTGCAGCCCGCCCTCGACGCCGCTCTCAGCATGACTGGAAGTATGTCACTCACCTTTGTTTGTTTTTTTCTTGTCTTTCTTTCACCTTTTCTGGGAAAACGGTTTATTGTAATATATCATATATCACATGAGAATATGTTGATATACAATATGTTGGTTTTGGTAGTGTCTTATTTCACTGTTTTGTCTTTGATTTGTTAGTCAAAGTGGAGAAAGCCATTAAAGGTAAAGTGTAATAGCCCCTGACTGGTCCTTCCCGTGACCTTCTATCTGTAACAAAGTTGTGATCAACTCCTTTTTCTTTCCCAACAAAACCTGGCCCAGTTATTTTCCCATGTGTATTGTTGTATTTTCCCATCCCGTGTCTTAAAACCAAGGTTATGAAATACACTGAAAGATGCAAAGCCAACTATGTCATCTCACCACAATGGATAATATTTATTATAGCATTATTAAATCAAAGAAGCGTGTGTGGATTTTGTGTCCTTCAGAATCATTTGTGCCTTGGTTAGTGTGAGCTGTCTCTATTTTGAATGTTTATGTGTGTGCGTTTGCTCATTTGTTCACTCTCTTAGCAATGCGAGACACTAAGGATGCTCTAGAGAACGTGAGTTTGACCTTGGAGACTTTGCAGGAAGGAACAGTCAAACTGCAGGCTAACCTCAGCCTGGTGCGCGGCAGCCTTAGCAACATCCTTAACGATCCTCTCTGCAAAGATACACGCTCATCGGAGATCTGTCGCAACATACTCATCACCCTTCCCATGCTAGAAATTGCAGCCAACTACTCATCAGTATGAAAATGATTTCTCATCTTTTTTCCCAACAGTGTTACCACAATGGTTGACATGATTTTTAAAAGTAGAAAATAAGCAGAAAACCAAAACACATGGTTGCTTTTTTGTTTCTTTTTTCAGTTGCCTGATGTGACCAAACAGTTAGACAAAGTGAATGAAGTTCTGAAGACGGATCTCAGCCAGATTGTGGAAAAGGTACTTTTTCCAGACTTCACATGAGGTGTTTGCATAGATTTGTGACAGAATGTGTTTCAGTGTAGAATAGGATACTCAACAATAGACAAAAGTTTGGGGTCAGTAATAGGTTTAAATACATTAAAGCTTTTATTCAGCAGGGACACATTCAGTTAATTTAAAAAAATAAAAGAAAGAAAATGACATGTATATAACGTTATAATATTTCACTTTCAGAAAAAGACTATTCTTTTGAACTTTAATAAACTTTTCTTGATATCAACATATTAGAATGATTTCTGAAGGATCATGTGACACGGGAGTACTGATGCTGAAGATTCAGCTTTGCATCACAGGAATACATTATAAAATGTATTGTATTTAACATGAGTATAAAATACTTCTTTCATAAAAAAATCTTGCCAGCCCCAAGCTTTTGAACAGTATTGTACATGCAGTATTTCTTTATACAAAATTACAAAGACATTTTGGTAACCCTTTCTATGAAGACCATGCTTATGAATTATAAAGCACCATTTATACTTATAAGTATTACCATTTTATAATCATATTTAATGAACGGTTATAGTTACATTTGATATTATTTTTATAATTACTTATAAGGCATGCATTTGCTTTTTCATTATAAGCATGATCTTCATAGAAAGTGTTGCCAACATGTTTTTATAATGTGCATGAATTGTTTACAGCAAGACCAGGAAGCTATATAAAAATAAGGTCAGTTTTGAATGATCTGCTTTGCTTACTCTTACCATTTCATCTGTGTCACACAGGGGTTTGCATCATTCAATGACACTCCCACCATGGTAACAGATCAGACACGAAATATTGTTGAAGGTGAGTTCAGAGATTAAATGCAGATTAAAATTCAGATCTTAGATTGTTTTATATATACTACCCAAAGATTCATACAGAATCTCCTTTCAATAATTTATACAGATATCTTTCAGCTTTTAACTTTTACTAAATTAAAACACTTTCCTATGTTAACTATACAATAGCTAACATGAACTAACAAAGAAGAATACTTTTATGCTATTTATTCATCTAGGTTAATGTTAATTTGTACATATACTAATGCATTTTTAATATTTAAAGTTAACCTAGTATGATTTTAAAGAAATAAATACTTTAAAATTTAAAAAAGTAAAAAAAAAAAAACATTTATGATGTTACAAAAAATTCTATTTCAAATAAATGCTGTTCTTTTTATTTATCAAAAATTGTTTCTACAAAATATTGCAGCATAATTGTTTTCAACATTGATAACAATAGGAAATGTTTTTGAGCAGCAAATCAGCATATCTGAATGATTTCTGAAGCATCACGTGACACTGAAGACTGGAGTAATGATGCTGAAGATTCAGCTTTGCATCACAGGAATAAATTAATTTTTAATAAATATAAATATATAATGAAAGCAAAATAGTAATAATATATGTCACATTGTTACTGTTCTTACTGTATTTTCGATCAAATGAAAGACGACTTGGTGAGCATGAGAGACTTCTATCAAAAACATGAATCATTTTACTGGCACAAAACTTTTTAACAATGCTTCTAGTTCACACTAATAATGAACAATGAACAATTGTATTTTTATTAACTACATTAAGCCCTGAAGGTATTTTTGGAGATTTTTTTGATGTTTGTGATGTTCCCTATATGTGTTCTGCATCTGGATCAAATTTTGTGGTGATATCATTAAGTAATAAAAGTTACAGTATTTAGAGCAAAGGTAGCCTTTTTATTCAATCCTTGACATTTATAAAACTGTTGTTTTCTGAGTGACATACACAAATTTAAAGACTCATAACTCAAACTATAGCAAGGAGAGTCAAAAAGTATGTATAATTTTTTAGAACACTTCATATTTTAGGAGAAAAAAAATGTTTATTACATTTCGACAATCTAATGCTGAGAAACTGCTAATAAAAGACATATTATATTATTACAATATTATTTACATTATATTATATAATAACATTATTTATATATATATACATTATTTTATATATATATTTATATATATATTATATAATAACACAAATTTTAAAGCTTAGGATCTCAGCTTTCTAATGCATCTGTCCGTTTTGATCAACAGTGCTGAGTTATTCCTCTAAACCGGAGCGTCACCTAGCTGCTATAAAAATGAATTGCCATACTTTTCAAAACTGCATCGATCAATACAACATGCGTGAGGAATATCTTGTGAATGTCTCGGCAATGGATTATGTTTTAGATAATTTATGTTTGATGATTAATGATCAAATTATTGATTTTGGATTAATTTCAATTGGGAGCATCAACTGTAAGTACTGATGTGCTGCTTTCAACGATCGGAGCATGTTTCATGAAGTTACAAGCCTAAACGCCACTTTAGAGCAAAAACTGTTTATTTAGCTTACACTCACCTAAAGGATTATTAGGAACACCTGTTCAATTTCTCATTAATGCAATTATCTAATCAACCAATCACATGGCAGTTGCTTCAATGCATTTAGGGGGTGGTCCTGGTCAAGACAATCTCCTGAACTCCAAACTGAATGTCAGAATGGGAAAGAAAGGTGATTTAAGCAATTTTGAGCGTGGCATGGTTGTTGGTGCCAGATGGGCCGGTCTGAGTATTTCACAATCTACAAGTTTACAAGTTACAAGTTTACAAGTTATTTATTTGTCATTACACATGTACAAGTACAGTATAACGAAATGAAGTTTGGAGCAAGCCTCCGGGCCGCAGCCGATTAGTCAGGCGCCGCCACACGCTCTCCAGAAATACAAGAATGCAGTTTAGCAAGCATTACATAGCAAAACACAACAAAACATCAACAAAACAAACATAAACAAACACAGTACACGTGGTCACGTGATGGGATTTTTTGTATGGACTGGGAGAGGAGATAGATAAAGACAGGCAGACGGTTGTAGTGGGGGCCGGGGTAGGTTTGTGTATGGTGCGAGTGAGTCTGTGAGAATGTTAGCCATAACTTCAGATGTTTTCGAGTTCAGTTCTATGGTTTGTCCTTGAAGGGAGATAAGGCAGTGCACAGGGAAAGATAGCAGACCAAGCTATCAGGCTGACCTCCCAACCGAGAGATAGGGACAAGTGAGGTTCGTTGGGCTAGTTGATTAGGTCAGGCAAATACAATTTATTATTTTTTAATCCATTTGATGATCTTCGGTAATTTGTCCGGATCATAATCAATCAATCAGATCTGGTCCTCAGCGCCGCCGCGTCGGTCTGTGCAGTTTCCCTAGACATTACGTCCAGCCTCATGGCCAGACCGGTTACAGTCCGCAAAAGTTCACTGATCTGACCCCCGTTGGAGCCCACTCTTCCCTGCGTATCCGCAATCCGGACTGCGTTGTTACGGTTCAGTTCCTCAATTCCTATCACTTTCTGATCTAATTCCTTCAAACGGTCACACACACCCCCGAAGCATTCCTTAATTTCCACAGACAGCGGCTGGGTGAATTTGCTTGCAGCTGTCTTACCAATCTTCCGATAGGTCAGGGCAATCCCAAAGCCAAAGAATAGGAACCCCGCCATCAATAATCCAATCATGTATAAATCTTCCGCATCCTCCACGGACAGAGCCTCCAGGCACAGGACTTGCCAGTTGTTCCATGCGTCCCTCACGTACCCTGCGGCAAAGGTCCCGTCCGGGCAGGTGGGTTCTCCCGGGGCACCCTTCCTTAGTGAGAAAATCTTGTCGATCGCGCTGATTGACCAGTTAATCAATTCCATTTCAGTATTTTCAGGAGTCCAGCAAAGCAGCAGGTCAGAGAGAAAGAGAAGAGACGAAACACTAGACAAAACAAAACAGCGCAAGAGCACAGCGGGAGCAGAGTGAAAACACGTCTGCACGGATTGAAGGACAGAACAGGATTTTTTCAATCTGCTCAATTACTGGGATTTTCACGCACAACCATTTCTAGGGTTTACAAAGAATGGTGTGAAAAGGGAAAAACATCCAGTATGCGGCAGTCCTGTGGGCGAAAATGCCTTGTTGATGCTAGAGGTCAGAGGAGAATGGGCCGACTGATTCAAGCTGATAGAAGAGCAACTTTGACTGAAATAACCACTCATTACAACCGAGGTATGCAGCAAAGCATTTGTGAAGCCACAACACGCACAACCTTGAGGCAGATGGGCTACAACAGCAGAAGACCCCACCGGGTACCACTCATCTCCACTACAAATAGGAAAAAGAGGCTACAATTTGCACGAGCTCACCAAAATTGGACAGTTGAAGACTGGAAAAATGTTGCCTGGTCTGATGAGTCTCGGTTTCTGTTGAGACATTCAGATGGTAGAGTCAGAATTTGGCGTAAACAGAATGAGAACATGGATCCATCATGCCTTTTAATGGTGTGGGGGATGTTTTCTTGGCACACTTTAGGCCCCTTACTGCCAGTTGGGCATCGTTTAAATGCCACGGCCTACATGAGCATTGTTTCTGACCATGTCCATCCCTTTATGACCACCATGTACCCATTCTCTGATGGCTACTTCCAGCAGGATAATGCACCATGTCACAAAGCTCGAATCATTTCAAATTGGTTTCTTGAACATGACAGTGAGTTCACTGTACTAAAATGGCCCCCACAGTCACCAGATCTCAACCCAATAGAGCATCTTTGGGATGTGGTGGAACGGGAGCTTTGTGCCCTGGATGTGCATCCCACAAATCTCCATCAACTGCAAGATGCTATCCTATCAATATGGGCCAACATTTGTAAAGAATGCTTTCAGCACCTTGTTGAATCAATGCCACGTAGAATTAAGGCAGTTCTGAAGGCGAAAGGGGGTCAAACACAGTATTAGTATGGTGTTCCTAATAATCCTTTAGGTGAGTGTATGTGCTCCTGTCAGGTTATAATGTGTTATAATTCCATGAGTAATAACTTCTGATCCGAGTGACCGATTATAGTGACATCGGTCTCTTTTTAATCGTGAGAGCATGCTGTAAATAAGGCTGTGCATTTTCAACGATCGGAGCATGGTTCATGAAGTTACAAGCCTAAACGCCACTTTGGCACTACAATAGTTTATTTATCGTATGTACTCCTGTCAAGGTTATAATTGTGTTATAATTCCATGAGTAATAACTTCTGATCCGAGTGACGGATTATAGTGACATCGGTCTCTTTTTAATCGTGAGAGCGTGCTGTAAATAAGGCTGTGCCTTTTCAACGATGTTTCATGAAGTTACAAGCCTAAACGCCACTTTAGCGCTACAATAGTTTATTTAGCTTATGTGCTCCTGTCAGGTTATAATGTGTTAGAAATCTATCTGGGAATATGTTACAATATGAGTGACGGATTATGGTGACTTTGGTCTCTTTGTAATCGTGAGAGTGTGCTGAAAATAAGGATGTGCTATTTTCAATGATGACTTACAATTTGGGCTTAAGGGGTTAACAAAGATGAGTAAATGCTGTAAACAAATTAATTTAACATTGTTATTTAATGATAGTTAATGCATCAACCAATGTTAACTAATTGAACCTAAAGTATTATAATAATAATAATACAAAAGTTGAATACTAGTTCAACTTAGATTAATAAACGCTGTAGAAAATTGTACTAATGTTAGCAAATTAAACTTATTGTATAATGTTATATGTCATATTTATCATATGTTCATTCATTGTAAGGCCTGAGGACGATGGGCTTCACCAGCTAAACATCTTTTATTCCCAAGGCACAGACATGCTGAAAGTAGCATAGATTATTTCTGAGAAGCTCTTGACAAATAAAAATGATGTCACTAAATACTGTTGTGTCTGGTTGTTCTCCCTTAGGGGTGAAGGTTCTGCTGGATGACATTGGGTCTAACATCACCACTTTCACCAAGCTTTTCCCAGTTCACAGCACTCTGACCAACTTCACCAAAATGATTACTCACACACACTCACAGATCGAGGACATCTACCCACAGATCGATCAGATGGATTTCTACAGGTACTTCTGAGGACTAGACAAAAACCAATCACAAACTCTCTCGGTTTTGTTTTCAAGATAAAAAGTCTTCCATGTGACCTTGACGTTGTTCATAATGTTTTTGTCTTCAGGTGGATCTGTTGTATCACCCTGTGCTGTATGATTGTGCTTATCCTTGCCTTCAACTTTCTGGGATTGTTGTGTGGTATTCTGGGATTCGACAGACACGCTTCTCCAACCACACGCGGATGTGTCTCTAACACAGGAGGCAACCTTCTAATGGCGTGAGTTTGAGTGTAATATCAGTCTTTAAACCCATCAAATGGATGCGGTATGAAACTCATTCACACACTTCCTGTGTCTTTCAGTGGTGTGGGCTTCAGCTTCCTGTTCTCTTGGGTGCTCATGGGAGTGATAACAGCTCTGTTCTTGGCGGGGGGGAATCTTGAGAAGCTTGTGTGTGAACCCTTCCAAACCCGACAGCTGTTCAAAGTAAGAGAATCGACACAGCATCTCGCAGTACAACTGATACATAATGAATGTCTGAGACCACCGTGAAAATCAAATATTTTTTATTTAAAACCAGGAAAAAAAGAAAGTTTTAGGGTTTTAAAACATTTAAGATATGATACAAAATTATTAAGGATTATTCTGCATTATTTCTAGGTCACTAATCAAATAAGCGAATGTGCAGCATTGATCATGTGAACTGACAGTCAGATGTTTTTTTTATTCTGAAATTCATGTTCAGTTTTCAATTCAATGTTCCCCTTAAAGGATTAGTTCACTTTTAAATAAACTTTTGCTGATAATTTACTCACCCCCATGTCATCCAAGATGTCCATGTCTTTCTTCAGTCGACAAAAAAATTAAGGTTTTTGATGAAAACATTCAACATTTTTCTCCATATAATGGACATCAATGGTTCCCAAACGGTTCAAGGTCCAAATGACAGTTTCAGTGCTGCTTCAAAGGGCTTTAAACGATACCAGACGATGAATGGGTCTTATCTAGCGAAATGATCAGCCATTTAAAAAAAATTCATTCAAATGCGTGTTCAGTCATGTAATACGCAATTACGTTGAAAAGGTCACGCTTGACATAGGCAGAGGTACCGAGTCAGTGTTTACAAATGTGCGGAAGGAGGATTCAAAATCGTCCGACATCGTTGTTTGTACCATAGACAGTAAAAGAAATGGACACAGCGACCCCATAGACTTCGAAGAAAAGTGAAGTCAATTAGAAGCACTCACTCCCTGATGGCTGAGTGCACTGCGCAGCCTCAGACTGAGCTTGACGACGTAGATGTGACGTGAGCAACCTGTCTGACAGTTGTAAGTCTTCTAGTAGTTGTGCAAATTGAAATCTGAATCACCGAATCTTGCAGAGATTTTGGCTCTCTATGGGCTTCTCCCCAAGCTTCTCCCTTGACTTTATCAGACTTTATGCATCCTCATAGACCGTAAAAGATTGCCTGCGAGCTTCTATTCCTGTCTATACGGGTCTATACGGTAATTTCTCTACTGTGCGACAGAGAGTCGCGTGGTTATAACGCAATCGTTAGTCTATTTTTACAAAAACGGCTTCTACAGGGCGATAGTGTAAGATACAAGGTAATGGAGCCTTTTATACATTGTCGTGGTTTTATACATTATACATAAGTCTTTAAGCGTCTCAGATGTAAAGTTATTCACTGTCAAAGTGACGCCAAAATAAATGGGAGTCAATGGAATGCTAACAGCAGGTGATGGCTTAGTTAGCAATGGCTGCCCCTATGGAAGGTACACTTTCCGGGTGCTGGATTACCCCCTTGGTTTTTACCTCCTTCCGCACATTTGTAAACACTGACTCGGTACTTCCGCCTACGTCAAGCACGATCTTTTCAACGTAATTGCGTATTACGTTACGTCACGAACACGCATCACAGAACAGAGCAAGGTGAGCATTTGTGCTTATAAAACTTTTTTTTTTTTTTTAAATAACCGATCGTTTCGCTAGATAAGACCCTTATTCATCGTCTGGTATCGTTTAAAGCCCTTTGAAGTGCCACTGAAACTGTCATTTGGACCTTGAACCATTTGGTGCCCATTGAAGTCTGTTATATGGAGAAAAATCCTGGAATGTTTTCATCAAAAACCTTAATTTCTTTTCGACTGAAGAAAGAAAGACATGGACATCTTGGATGACATGGGGGTGGGTAAATTATCAGCAAAAGTGAACTAATCCTTTAAAGGGATAGTTCACCCAATAATAATGTTGTCATTTACTCACCCTCAAGTTGTTCCAATCCTGGATTAGTTTCTTTCTTCTGTTGAACACAAAAGAAGATATTTTGAAGAATGTTGGTAACCAGACAGTTGGTGGTCCCCATTGACTTCCAGAGTATTTTTTTCCTACTATGGAAGTCAATGGGTGCCATCAACTGTCTGGTTACCAACATTCTTTAAAATATCTTCTGTGTTCAGCAGAAGAAAGAAACTCGTACAGGATTGACACAACTTGAGGGTAAGTAATGACACATTCTTAATTTTTGGGTGAACTATTTAATTTAAATTAAATTAAAATTAAAATAATTATTATATTTTATTATATTATTATTTATGTTCCATTTAAACTTTTAACTTATATTTTTTTATTAATTAATTAATTCATTTTTCTGTTTTAAATTAGAAAAATACAAAGCTAAAGAACAAATAAATAGAAGAAAAAAATCTGCCTGTCTCATTTAGTGTGATCTTGTTGTGTTTAGGTGTTAGATACGCCCAACCTGGTCAACTCTGCTTGGAGAAACTTCATACCAGGATACCTGTACAATGACCCTGAGATGGACCTTACATCATATTCTCTCTACAGGTAATCTTTTCATGTGTATCTAATAAAAATGAACAATTATATTACTCTGTAACGGTAAGTGCTTTTAAAGGATTAGCCAACTTCAAAATGAAAATTTCCTGATAATTTACTCATCCAAGATGTTCATCTCTTTCTTTCTTCAGTCGAAAAGAAATTAAGTTGTTTGAGGAAAATATTCCAGGATTTTTCTCCATATAGTGGACTTCAATGGGTTGAAGGTCCAAATCAATGCAGTTTCAAAGGGTTCTGCACGATTACAGCTGAATAAAGGGTCTTATCTAGCGAAACCATCAGTCATTTTCAAGAAAAAACAAATGTATATACTCTTTAACCACGAATGCTCGACTTTGGTGTAGTGGCTCTTCACGACGTATCACGTTATCACGTCGGGAAGGTCACATAGGTCACGTAGGTGGAAGTACCGACCCAGTGCCGAAAAACACATCTCATCCCATCTCATGTTTTCCTCCAACTTCAAAACCTCTGAAGCCCTTCGAAGCCCTTTGAAACTGCATTGATTTGGACCTTCAACCCGTTTTCCTCAAAAAAACGTTATTTCTTTTCGACTGAAGAAAGAAAGACATGAACATCTTGGATGATATGGGGGTGAGTAAATTATCAGGAAATTTTCATTTTGAAGTGAACTAATCCTTTAAGTGCTGTAGGGATTTGTGTTTTACATGATTCATATGTTGAACACAACATAACAGACCACATGTATAACAGTCCAAAAAAATGATGAATTTTAGTGCATTAAAAACTAAATATTAAATCAAATGGCAAATGCAAACAAATAATGCTTGACATTTTCTCAGAACTAACTTTTCCAAGCCATTTTACAATAGAATTGTCTTTGTTTGTAGTCCAGCAGATGGCAGCAGAGAAGAGAACTGATATGAAAGTCAGATCAGAATAAGACATAGTAAGGTGTAAATGCTTTCCTTTTTCTCTCTTCTTTCTCAGTAATTGTAAGGACAACAGAGGGATTTACTCAGCTCTTCATCTGGATAAGATCTTCAACATCTCAGCCTTCTTTAACACCAGTGTTGTGAGTGGATCAAAGGCTTAGCTCACGTGTACACGCAAATCACAACTAAATATGCAATAAGATTCAAAGTCCCACTCTGAGATTAGTGATGAATATCTCAGGTTTACACCAGATGCCATTATGAAGAGGGTATTATGAAATGTTTAATACATGATTCATTTTGAGTGCTAGGTGTTTTGAACTGATTACTATCTAACAAGATCTGTTTTAAAAGGATAACTTGTAGCCGCACTTCTTTGTAAACTGGAAGAAAAAAATCTTGCTTCATTTTTCTTTTTAAAGAAAGCAGATATTACATTTTATTAACCGTGCATTTTTAATGAGTCTTATTTTTCTCTGAAGCAGATGATGCTTTTTTTATTTTCCTGCAGATTTCCATCAACTTTAGATATTATTCTTGTGAAATGAATTTTTGCTAAGAACTCTGATGTGGTGTGGTTAGTCAAAAAGAACAGGAAGTTTTTCCAATCCAGTGTTAGATGTTTTCTCTCTGTTCCCTGCAATTGGCAGAATATCTCAAAACATTTCATGCGTAACCATTTCAAGTTTTTATATACAGCATCTATAAATTCCTTAAAATCCTGCACGCCAACATTCTTCATCCATCGTCACATAGGATCCACAAATCTGAGACCACATTGAATGGAACATTTTTGTATATTATAAAAAAGAAAATTATACAGACAGACAGATGTTTTTGCTTCTATTGAAGCACAAGATGCTCTTTGGATTATCTCAAATCAATAATGTATAATAATAATACATAAATTAGTAAAAATATGTTTTATTATTATTATTACACTTTACAATAAGGTTCCATTAGTTAACGTTGGTTAATGCATTAAAGGGATAGTTATATGACATTCTTCTTTCAGACGAATACAATCGGAGTTATATTAAAAAATGTCCTGGCTAATCCAAGCTTTATAATGGCAGTGAAAGACAGCCCAAAAAAGGAGCATCTAACCATTATAAAAGTAATCCACACGGCTCCAGGGGGTTAATAAAGGCCTTCTGATGCAAATCGATGGGTTTATGTAAGAAAAATATCCATATTTAACACGTTATAGAGTAAAATATCTAGCCTCCGCCTGACCACCTTCCGTATTCAGTTTACGGAAAAAACGTAACTTAAACAGGCATTACACTTTCTTTGTAAGTTCAATACAGAAGGCGTTCTGGTGGAAACTAAATATTTTACTTTATAAAATTTTAAATACGGATATTTTTTCTTACACAAACCCATCGATTCACTTTTATCAACTATCAAATATTAACTTCTGATTTTATGAATGTATTAGTAAATGCTTCCACTGGGGTTCCACTGGTTAGTTCTGGACAGTAGATACCGATTTCTTAGACTGAATCATATACAGAGCCTCTTTTCTATCTGCAGTACTCCAAGGATGTGTCGAAGAAGTTTGAAGGGATGAAGGTGGACCTGCGTGGCATCATTCTTCTAGAGTCAGAAGGCAAAGAGAATCTCATCAGCTTTACTGAAACTGGCATTAATGAGATTGACTTTGCTGCCTATTTGGAGGAGGTACATAACATACATAAACGCACATACATTGATTGAAAGGTTTGCTCCACAGGCTTTGGTGCATGTACAGTCCAAGATTAGAGACAAACTGTGTCCTATGGCTTCTCATGTGTTTCTGTTTATCTTCCAGGTTAATAAAGGGGTGACTCGCATTAATCTCCTTGATTTCGCCAGTCAACTTGATGCTCAAGCTGATCAGTTGGTAAGATTTATTTTTGGTTTATTTTAAAAATTTGTGAATGTGAATGTTTGGGGCTAATAACTGTTTCTTTCTTTTGCAGTCTAAAGGGACCTTGCAGACTTCATTAAAGGGACACGCTAATACTATAAGGCAGATCCACATCCAGCAAGTCATCCCGCTGGAGCAGTCCATGGTAATCTATTCCTATCTCATAGATTCATTACTTCCTTATTCATGAATTGTTCTGTTGAATCAGTTCCATTCTGGTGGATTGATTGCAAATGAAAAACATTTGAATAATGTTCATATTGCTGTCTGATTTTCAACAATCTCTTTTAATTTTCCTTAACACATTCAACTTGATTTATGGCTTCCAAGAAATATGTGAAAGCAAGGGTAAGCCTGTATCTACCAGTAATAGCTACATAACCTACAAGTTGTTTGCTCCTTTTGGTTTTTACTTAGTTTTTGTGTGACGCCATCATGAACAAACTAGCATCTTTTAAGAATAACTCCATCCTGTCTTTGTCCTGGTGAACTTTTTTTTTTTTTTTTTTTTTGCACGTGGTATGTAAAAATATTGCACATTTTTTGAATATTTACAGATTTATAAACTGGTCAAAGGGGCGAATTGTCGAATTTCTGTCATTCTAGTGGCATCAAATAGTGATGTTTTCTAACATGTTGCTCAAACAATCCTTCCTGTTGTCTGCAGACCATTGGTTAAAGCATTGTCACTTTGCTTAAAAAAACTAAAATAGACCAGTGTCACAGTTTTTACATCAGCCCACAAATTCTAAAAATTCACTCTTCACCTTTAAAAAACAATGTTGGTATGCAATAAATGATGAAAGATAAACTAAGGTTACCACTACCTTTGTACTGCATTTTCAGGGCTGGGACTTTTATTTTCTAGTCCATAATAGAAGTTTTAATGGTTAGATGTGCTCTTATGTGAAATATACATAAAGCTCATCAATTGATGACCTTTCTCCCTGCATCCCAATATATCATATAGTCCAACGGTTTTGTGTCACATTTCTTATTTGTTGTGACATAATGTGCATGAAATGCATGTAATGCAACTGTCAGGTTGCATGGCCTTTTGTCACCCTGCTGGTTCCCTTGAACTGTAAGTTTGTTTCCAAAATGGTCATTTACAGTACTTTTTAGATTTGCACCATTTTAGATGATATAATTTGGACATGATTCATGCTTTATGTGCTACCATTATCTTCCTTATTAAAGAGCACGCTTAATCAGAGCATCAGACTTCTGGAGAGGACGTCCTCAGACCTGCCTGTAAGTTGCTCATTTTAAAACTACCACCTGTTTAAAAATATCACAGATGAATTTCAGAACATGCTTTCTGATTAGCTGTAATTCTGTTGGTTTTTAGCTCAGAGTTAGACATGTACTAGAAGCCGCTGATGCCGCCCAGTTCCTAATTTCCCAAAATGCAACATTTTTGATCAACCAGGTAATGTGAGCGGGAAAACAATAAATTGTGTGTGGTTTTATTGTACTGATGGTTAATATATCCTCAAACAGGAAACCGAGAAATACAAGCAAACTATCATTGGCTATTTCAAGCAGTATATGGACTGGATCAGAACGTCTGTGAGTATTGTTTAACTGTATTATGCACCTGAAGTAGTATTAATGTCAGATTGGTGGCGATCGGTTAGTTATTGTGCATTATTGTAGGGATTGTTTTTTTTTTGTTTTTTTTTGCTGCCTCATTGTAGCTGGCCTTGGAGGTTGCTACCTGTAAACCGTTCAGCAACATTGTGGACACGGCCGAGATCCTGGGCTGCAGTTTCCTGCTGGATTCAATGGTGAGAGAACTAATCTTTCACTATATATTCCAAGACCTCTGAAGCATTTTGTGAAAATGTGAAAAACATCTCAGGTTACAAATGTAACCATGGTTCCCTGAGAAGGCAAAGCGTCCTAGGACGCAGTGCGAGTTCCCATTCGAAAGGGAATTATCAATAATATGATCGGAAACAATATCAGGGCAGGGTTAATATTGTAAAAAAAAAAAAAAAAATCTTCACTTGAAATAAAATATAAATTAACTACAATAAACTATTTAAAAATATATATTTTATTTCAGCTAGTTTCTCATTTTCGTTTACTAAAAAACAAAACAAAAATGACAAAAAAACATAAGATAATTCCTGTTCGTCTGGCGCCATCGTCTCACCTCGTTGAGCCTCATTTTTTTACATCCTGCTGTGCAGGAGTCATGGTGTGGCGCATGTTGAACCTTGTTTTTACCAAGAAAAAGTATATTCATAATATACTAAAAAAATGTTGTTCTTCAAGGGCAGCTAGTAATCATAATTAATTAATTAGATAGATGATTGATTATTATTAAGCAGCCAGCTGTTTTCAACATTGATAATAGTAAGAAATGTATTTTGAGCACCAAATCAGCATATTAGAATTAGAAACACTAATCAGCATATTAGAATCATGTGACACTGAAGACTGGAGGAATGATGCTGAAAATTCAGATTTGACATTTGCAGGAATAAATTATATTTGAAAATATATTACAGTAGAAAATTAGTTATATTCAAATATTTGTATTCATAGTTATTTAAGATATTTCAGAAGATTAGAGTTTGGTGAGCATAAGATACTAAGAAAATGTAAAAATCTTACTGACCCCAAACTTTTGAACTGTAATGTATTTCAAAGGAAACCTACAGAAATTTGGGACTTAAAAATCTTTGTGGTTGATGTAGGTTTTAATGTAAGTTGATAGAGTTGAAAAAGTCAAGTGTGTTGAACACACAGTCAGGGTGGGTTCCATGTGTGCGGTTAAAGCCCCATGGGTAGCCATGAGGAAGGAAGGTGGCAGGTTTTATCTCAAATTATGGGCGAGTGTGTGGATGTGTATGTGGGATTTGTAAGAGGTTAGGGTATTTGACCCCATCACAAGACTCCATGTACAAATGGGGCCAGTTGTGTATGTACGAATGCAGTTACATTCTATGGTTAGGATCTACTTAACTTAAAAGATCCTTTGGATTAATTTGTTTGGATAGGATAGGACATCCTCTAATATCCTGCCATATAAAAGAAGTATACTTTTTCACTTACTTAGCTAAATGAGGACATTCCATAGTCTTCTATTGATTTTATATACATCAATTTATAAATACTACAACCTAACCCTAAAACACACCTTAACAAAAATGTGTTTATTTTTTTAAACGGTTCACAAATTAGGAGGTCCATAAATAAAGGTTTTGTCAGAATTTGCTCACTTCTGTGTACAAATTTGCCCCTAAAATATGTTTAAGTAGTAGGTACAGGCACACATAAGTTTGTACAACATAACCAGTAAGGGCAGGAAGTATTCAGGCCACTAACTACCTATAGTAATTAGCAGCCAGATACTCTTTCCACAGACACCCAGAGATTGACACCAGTATAATTCTCTGACTGCAGCATGCTGGAAGAACATAAAGTTAAAGGTCAAGTGTTTAACCTCAGACATGATGGCCAGTGGGTTGTTTTTTGCTGGTTTCTGTTTTATTTTTCCTCATATTGGTAGCCAATGCATCCTTTTGGCTACTTATTTGTATAAAGTTAAGCTTTCATCAACGTTGTGTTGCCTGGCAGGACACATTGCATCAGATCGCCCACTCTGTTTATGTAGAAAACTTTGCATGTTGGAAATCAACTTTCTGTGTTTTGAAAAATCTACTTTTCAGAACAAATAAGCGTACGTGTTGATCAAACATGTCTTTTATGGTTAAGCGGAGTGCAGTTTTTGGGTGGCTTTAAGTAATCTTGTGTTTATTTGTTGCAGAACACATTCTGGTTTGGACTGGGCTGCTCCACGCTGTTTCTGCTCCCTAGCATTATCCTGTCCGTCAAGCTTGCCAAGTTCTACCGCAGAATGGACACAGAGGATGTCTATGACGAGTAAGTATCCCAAATATCCCAAGTTCGTGATTGCTATTAATCTCCCCACTGATTTCAGTTCTATAAACAAAGTACTAGTATTATTGTTTGTATATTGTTTTTCTCTGCTAACGAAAACCCAAAGTGCAATTGTTCAATCAGATGTGAGGACCAGCACTAACTGTTGTATAATGAATAATATGCATTAATATGTGAAAGTGCAAATGCCTCATTCTTTTCTTTTAGTTTGCCACAGAGTAGTTAGTAATTTTTCTCTCTCTCTCTCTCTGTGCTCTTTGTCTGTTTCTTTTCTCTGTTCTTTCTAGTTCCTCTGTCTCAGGGACTTGGCATTTCACGTTATGATAACCGTTCTTGCTATTTCCATCTTTCTCCATT
The DNA here is from genome assembly GCA_018749465.1 of Paracanthobrama guichenoti. Classification (NCBI taxonomy): domain Eukaryota; kingdom Metazoa; phylum Chordata; class Actinopteri; order Cypriniformes; family Gobionidae; genus Paracanthobrama; species Paracanthobrama guichenoti. The sequence continues at coordinate 30,856,528 of CM031956.1, forward strand.
CTTTGTCTTTCTGTCCAGCACTTTGCACTTTATGAGAACTACCTGTATATATTGTACAAACAGTGTTTGTTTTAGCATTTTTTGAGCATTCATAAGTTTACAGTCAAAAATCATTGTGAGTCACCAAGTGTCTTGACCAGAGACGTCCATTTTGACATCCATGTGATGTCTCTGTACTCCACTACAGTGCATCTCTGTAACATTTTTGCTTGTCTTGTATCTTTTTAGCATTGAGACAATTCCCATGAAAACGTAAGCTGCTTTTCCCCCTTATATTTTGCTGTCCACTTTACCACTAAAACGACATCCCTTTCCTGTTTTGTACATAAAACTTTCTGCTTAATGGTGCTGGTTTAAGCGCTAAGCCTTGGATTGCTTCTCTGGTGAAGGGCGCTGTTTGTGTTGGTGTGTTATCTTTAAAGATCCCTTGTTTAACGTAAAGGGCTGTTAAAACAGAAACCTTAAGAGCACACTTCAAAATAATTGCTGTACATTTTACAAGATATGATTGCAATTTATAATTTATACTCCACTGCACAACCTTCAGTGTACATTTTTGAAGAACGTTTTAAAACAAAGCTTGTTTATAGTGAGGCATGCCATTTCTTTCATGTCACATCATGTTTTTTTTTTTTTATCTATGTAACGTTTTATTTCAGTATGGAAATTGGTAATAATGGTTATTATAATGAACATTTAGAAGGTATCCAAAACCCTGTAATGGCAAGGTAATCAGAACCATATCCACGCTAATAAATTGCATGCATTGCGGGAACAGATCGTGATAGTGATAGGTGTCAGAGCTCTGATGCATGCGCGGTTTAAAGTTGCCCTTTGCACAAACATGCACCTAGGAGTTGGATATTTCATTTTTCTCATTGTTACACTGGTGTTTGCATGCTGGCCAACTCAATAGCAGTAATGTAGAATTTGTGTTTTGCATGAAATTTGAATTTTATATTAACACTTGCATGAGATATTGCAGAATTTATTGATTGGCTGAATTTGTGTTCTTCACATGAGCGTGAGTTGCTATGGCTGTGAATGGTCTTTTTCTCTAACTCATCACTAATGGCATGTGTTTCTCCAACAAAACATGTAACGGGGCAGGACGATGAGCTAGAATGACACAGAGCTTGAACACATACGTACACTACCATTCAAATGTTTGAGGTCTGTAAGTTAAAAAAAAAACTGTGCTCAAGAAGGCAGCATGTGTTTGATTTAAAAAATCAGCAATATGTGATATAGTATTACAATTTAAAATGACTTTTTCTATTTTAATATATTTTAATTTGCAGCATCATTACTCTAATCTTCAGTGTCACATGATCCCTCAGAAATCATGTTAATTTGCTGCTCAAGAAACATTACCTATTATTATCAATGTTTAAAACAGTTGTGCTCCTTAATATTTAGATTTTTTATTTTATAAATGTGAAGTTTAAAATAACAGCATTTATTTAATTAAATTAAATTAATCTTTTGTAACGTCATAAATACCTTTACTGTCACTTTAAATTCTTAAAGTACTTAACTCCAAACTTTTGAATGATAGAGTATGTATTATGTCACAACTTTAGACTGAATATTTCTTAACACTTGCAAATAATGCAAGCAATCTAGGGGTCTAATCGAAAATTAAAATAGTGATACTGTTAAAGGTGCTATAGGTGATAACAGCAATTTTGCCAGCTTAAACTCTCTCTCTCTCTCTCTCTCTCTCTCTCTCTCTCAATGTAAGATAATCTGAATTGATTATGGGCAGAGAGAGTTTCTGATTGACTTTTCTTTTTTTAGCCAAGCACTATCACAAATACATGTGATTTCTCAGGACATTTTATGTGTGGCATTCCAATCAAATCGCTTAAAGCACCTTTAATTTTTAGTAGTGTGTGTCATTTTGAAAGCCCCGTCCTGCTCTTCTATAAGAATGATGGGTTAAAGATGGACGGAGAGATGATGGGGGCATCTAAGGGCTGCGTGAGGATGTTAATACACTCTGACCCTGACAGTTTTTCCTTTTGTGCCTCAAGCATCCCTACCTATGACACTATGACCCGATTCCCACGGGCCTCTGCGCCCCCGCGCCATGCCGACTGGTGACTCTGAGGAGGATGCTCTGTTCTAACAACAGAAAGGTACTGAGAGCTGCAGATGAGGGCAAATGGACTTGGTCTTCCTTTCTAACAAGCATGTGCATCTTCCTCCCGTTCGACTAATTACATAGACATTTTAGTATGCATTTATCTGATTTGTTTCCTAACCTTTCAGTGCTTGTCATTTTCTGTCATTACACCAACAGCATGCTTCGTTTTTTGCATTCTCTTTCCATCTTCAGAAACATTCTGCCTGGATGACTGCTGACAGTTCTGCCAAGCTTTGTGTGAATTGTGTTTTTTAGGGTCCATCACTAACCACTGGCCCATATCATTGTTATCCGCCAGTGTTTGACTTCAAACATTCCTGACAGCTCTGCAAACAGATAGATGCCAGCGCTCACTGTGTGTTGTTTCTTTACTTTGGTCTAAAATCTCATCTCTCTTCTCACGTCTCATGTCCACCAGTTCATTCGTATCACTCTTTGCCGTTTATCGTGCATTTGAAACTACACAGCGGGTGTAATTCTGCAATATTTGTTTCTTTACTTTCACAGTGCTATTGGAGACTGGAATTGAACCTTTGTGGAATGTAAGTTGTTTAAATTGGACTTGTTTTATATTAAAACCAGTGCTTCTCAATCTTTTTGACTCCAAAGCCCCCCATTGTCCACAACATTCAAAGACCCCCATGATTTTTCCAGTTGTTCGTGATTTACTGAGTAAGGATTAATGATAAGGATTTTATAATGTAAAAATCTAAAATCTAAATTATATATTTAACTTTAACTTTATAAAATATTGTATAAAAATAGAAAAATGTATATTCTATAAACATGCAGAAGGAATTATACAATTGTATTAAATTACATGACTTTTCCAGGTCTGAAAATCAGACTTTTACAAATTGGCTTCCTCATATATCCAATAGCCCAGCTAACAGGGAACATTCTCAAAACTTATGCTCATGTTCTGGCAAGGTTCTCTCAAAGTTATGAACAAACGTTCTTCCAGTAATAACCTTCAGAAATAAGGTTTTGTTACTTAATGGGAAATTAAGCAAAATGTTTTTGGAACACATTTTTTTTTTTAGCTGGGAAGAACCCTAGATCTCCAAAAAAGGAAAGAAAAAAACTTTTGTTGAGGGGTGAATTAAAATAAGATGCATCTTGTTTTTTAGTTGTTTTATCTTATTTGAATGCTTGTTTTGTCTAATTTTAAATCATCTTGAGGCCCTCTAGTTAGTGGCGAACCGCAAGTCCTTGGCCCCCTCAGTAGAGATTGTGTTCTCCTTGGTAGAAATCGCGTTCCGGGGGGTTAATGGGGTAGAAGTCATGTTCCCCCTCAGTAGAGATCACGTTCCGGTTTTACACCACTGCCCCTAGTGGGTCCCGGTCCCCTGGTTGAGAACCACTGCACTAAACAGAATAAAAAAGCTTGTATAAAATCTAACAAAAATACTGTATGTACAAGACTAATGATTTTCTCTCATTGTGAATTTCTCCTTTACCACAGACTCTCTCTGTGAACAGCAGGCTCAGCTCAGACAGACGACATTAAGAAAAGGAAACTCATGTACCTGAAGCTGGGACCCGCTGTCCTTGTTCCCATGACATCAATTAGGATGATTTTTTCTTTTATGTCCTTATTATTGTTGTTGTTTTGACTATTTTGCACCCTTATGATTAAAGTACTGTCTTATGGACTGTCCCCTCAACGAGCTATTCTCTGATGTCACATCCTGTCAGTCAGAGCAGCTTCAAAGTATATGGCTGTTTTAACTACTACATGTGTCTTTGTTTACAGTCATTAAGAAATCACATGTGGTGGGCATAGCAATGCGTCAGCTGCTACGTTCTTGTTTTTCTTGTGTTTATTTTTTCTTTTTAACATTATGGAGAATTCAACATATTGAAGTCGAGTCCACTGAGAGGCCGAAGGGATTTTTGTTGAAACAGAGCAAGCCAGCCATCCATGAGCCACAAACATTACACGTAAACAATGTGTTTAGGTGTTTGAAAAAATGCTAAGTGCTAACTAGTGCTAATACGGTAAAGATAGATGTTGTCAAGCCATTTCAAGGGTGAATGCATTGTTGCCTTTTCAGATTTTTAGCTCGTGGTACATGTAAGCCATGCCACAAGTTGCAAGGTCTTTGATTAGTGTTGCCAAGATTATTGTGACTGAGAACTCTAAACCACATTTGATAATGATCTCTGGTTAGCAGTTTAAGATGTCTATATGTGTGTTTATGCTCACTTTTGTACTTGGAAAATGTAAGATATGATGCATTTAGTTTTAGTGACATCACTGAAAGATCTTGTAGCTTTATATACTTTAGTTTCTGTTATTAATCATCTTAATTTTGCTGACTGTACTAACAGTTGTTCTCCAACACATTGTTGGATTACTGTAAACTACTGATTATTGCTTTTGACACCAAATCTTGTTTCATTGTAGGTCTCAGGTCTTAGGGCTTTTTGTTTACTTGGTATAACCATATTCGTGGACATACATCTGTTGATCATGTGAACTTACTGTCAGCTTTAAAGCGAGTGAATGTACCTCGGAGACATTTGCTTGTACGAGAGCAAGGGAAGACCACAGAGCCCCTTCACGACGACTTTTACGGAGCCTATTTAACGCTGTCATAGTCATTGACAATTACGCCACCAAATATTTCAGCTGTTTAATGTTAGAGACATTATGTCAGGTGCTACATATTGTTGCTCAGATCCTTCACACATTGTGTATATGACAGTGTTATCAGGGCCTCAGGTAAAATGTTGTACTTGATTTATACCCAGAAAAGTCCCTTCACCTCACAGTCTCACTGTTTTGCCATACTACGCGTAGCATGCGCATACTTGGTGTTCAAGCTTGCTCGAAGATGTTTAGTTGTGGTGGGCCTGGTTGTCAGTGCCGTTGGTTTTCAAGTCCATGTGGTTAGGCTGGCTAAAACTGTACAATATTGTGAATAAAATTTCAGATGAAAATAACATTCTCTGGTGTTGTAAATTCCCAGTTCAACCACTGTATAGCATTCAAACTGAGTTAAAATAAGATTGGTTACAAGAATAAAGGGAGGGTTTCTAAAATAAAAACGAAAAATACTTCTATTTGTAAACAATATAGTTTACAAAGCCTAGAATGTCATGAAAACACAAAAATAGTGTTAGGAACTTGTTTAGACTAAAGGGGCAATGTTTCAGGGACCTTTTTATACTATTAAGGATTTGTTCTATAACATAAAAGCCCAATTATGTCAAATACTTCATCACTTAATTGAAATGTGTGTACAGTGAACATTTTCTCTAATTTTCCTCCATCTCTTTAAGTCATAATAATCATATAATTATCTAAACATGATCAGAACCTTCATGCAGAACTGTCAAAATCTTTTATTTTGCATTAAGGTTAATGATACGTTTTATCATGGAAGCCCTGTACATTTCCGTCCCAGAGTAAAACATTAAAAATAAAAGATAATTGTATCTTTACGTCACAAATTTTGACCTCATTTCACAATGTACTTTCTTATTGTTAACTTTTTCTCACAATTACCTTTTTTATTTTTTATTCTGAGGAGGAAACGGCTTCAATAGTTTAGTGACAGAAGCAGATCACATTTTATTACATTTGAACCAACTTGACTGGCATACGGTCACATAATGAAGTCCACAAAAAAAATGTAAGTACTCACATAACCTAAGATCAAGTTTTCTTGATGGAGAGCATGTACAGATTGTTTCCCAGTATCAAAAACACAATCACAAAACATGACTGGAAGACTAATATAGCTGTGGTACATTGTAAATTACGAAACAAAAGCAGAGAAAGTGCCAGAATTGGGTGTGTAAAGGGCTGCTCTCTTTGTCACTGTGTCTGAGCAGTTTTCTCAATTGGTTACATATGTGTGCCTGCTTCTTATTTACATTTGCCAGACAGTCACACAAACAATACACCACCCAGGCGAGAAGCCAAGTTGTGGGGCAACTTTTTTTTACCTCAACATACCCTCTTTGTGGCCAAAGCCTTTAAATAGTGGAGTCAGAAGTCTCTCCACCAATTTTAGCGACTCACAACATGTGGACAATCACAAGCACGCTCCTGCTGACATGCTGCCTCCAGGCAGCTCTCGCTCAGACCCAGGGTCGCGACGATGATGAACCAGAACCCGGAAGGAACATTTGGGAAGATGTGATTGAGTTTCTTACCAGAGGCACCAAAGATGAATGCTACTTGAGTGTGACAGGACAAGGGGCTCTGACTAAGCTCCGCATCACTTGCCACGGCCTGGAGCGTTCATACTGGTGCGAGTACCAGGGCAAGCCTCAGGTCTGCCGCTCTTACAACAGAAATCCACAGCATTATTTCAGGCAGATCATGTGGGACCTCCGCAAGCTGCCGAATGCTTGCCAGGGCCAAAGTGTCTTAAAGCCTCTCATGTGCAAAAGAGCATCCGAAGAGGCTCAGATGGTGTTCAAAACTGCATCCTCGGCAGATGCCATGCCAAAAGACAGGCCCTACAGACCAGCCCATGTCAGAACTGAGCAAATGAAACCACAACAAAGACCAAAGCCTACTAGACCCCAATTAAAAATACAATCAGGCGGAGCTGCTCAGGACAAGCCAAATCACCTCAACGCTCTCAAATCCACCACTCAGAGGAAAATGTTTACACCAACTGTGCCACAACCAACTACGCAGGTACCCATGCGTGAGGCCAAGAAGCTTGCTCAGGACTACTGCTGGCGCTCCTTTCATGGTGTGTGTTCCTGGGTCATAGGGTGGTTCAGAAACTAGGACAAGGTAGGACTTTTTTTAAATGACTTTTTCTTTTTATAATGTGTATTATAATTGGCTGTAAATCTGAAAACTGTATCTAAAAAATGTCTGTCCTCTCTGCAGCCACTCACATTTCCGCAGACAACAAACCCAGTTCAAGATGACTCAGAATGTCTAACGTGAAGGTTTCGGGCTGACGGAGACAAATGGAAGTGTGTGTTAAGACAGGGATTTGGCAAAAGTTAAACCATTCTCTACAATATATTCTTATATATTGCAAATGTAGTGACTCTAATGCACAATCAGAATAGACAAAACAGCTAGTTAGCAATGAATTTAGCTGTTGAGCATAATGCTGCCAACTGATGTGTTGTTTTCCAATCCATAAACTATATGAGGAACTTCATCTTATCATGTGTACTAAATATGTGTAGGCCTATTTATCGTTGCTATAGTGCTGACCAATTCTGGATCACCATTTCTGAAAGCTGGAACCACAGGTCACTTCAGACTGTAATATATCAATGTGAAAAAAAAACTAAAAAAAACATATAGTGTATATGGATCCTCTGTCTACTGCATTTTTATAGTGATGTAGGTAATACTCAAGTGTAGGCTCACTAAGCTGTAAATGTTTTTGTGTATGTTGTGATTAAATTTTGTCTCTTTACCTTTGCTTTTTGTGTGGGAGTGATTTACATGAGTGTGACAGCAGAAGGCGCTATTGTGTTTGAAAGGCTTTGTATACAAAGGTTTTCTCAGGTATACCTGAGACAGATGAAGTAGGCCTGTTTATTTCCCCATGCACAATTTCACATGGTAACCACAGTTTCCACCTAAATACGTTCTACAATTATATGCTAGGCTATATGTTTATTACCACTGTTTAAAACATTTAAAATGAGAATAAATAACAGTGTTTTGAATCGTTGACGAATCGTCGGTCGTAGGCTCCGAGCGATCTCTCAAGTGACACGCGATTCGAAGTTCCGTCTCTTTTTACAGTCCGTGGTCTCGAGCATGAGAACTGACGACTAAATTGTCTCAAATACGAGTTGCCGTCTTTAGTTGAACATGATCGTCCCCTTCAAATAATTATGACTGGGAACTTTGGATATAGCTTTTATATCCGAGTAAGATAACCTCCCTTACGAAATGAACCGTGGTTTTACTACAAATAAAACCATGGTTATTGTAGTTAAACCATGGTAACCACAAATGAACCATGGCTTTGCTACTCTAACCATAGTTTAACCATGGCATTTGTGGTAAAACTGTGGTTATATAAATGGTAATCAATTAGTCAAAAAAACATGGTTACTACACTTTTACTACAATAAAACCATGGTTATTTTTCGTAAGGGCTGTCGCCATGATGGAGAAGACCGTTTCATTAGGGCATGGTATAGGCCTACGTATTCATCTTTTTTTAATTAATCAGCTACTTTGTTAGAGTTGCCGTTGTTCAGACATATATGGTCATTGTCGCGTTATTGTACGTCTTTACACTGAGAAAGGATCATTAGTCGCCTGTAATAGACGAAAGCGTCCTGCTCTTTTCGAATCCGAGACTGTTGGACTGTTCAAAAGAACCGATTCGCCAAAATAAATCTGTGGCTGTGTCCGAAACCTGAAAAAATGCTGCCGTCGGAGGACATATTTCAATGTAGGAAGGCATCTCAGTTAGCTTCACTTCCTGTCTCCTGGGAGACCTTCATCTGATCAATTTTGCTGTAGATCATTAAACTGTTACACTGCCTAAGAAGTCTGTCCGAAATTAGTTTCATGAGGTGCCTTCATGCACAAACGCTGCCTTACAAGCCATTGTCTGTTAGCCGCCAGGGTTTTCGGACGCAGCCATTGTGACGGCAGTTATTTACAGTTGGAACAATTAACGTTATTTGTTTCCCGAACAGTCACATATAAGCTGTACTATTCCAATTAAGTTAAATAAACCGAGACAATTTGCCAATTTAACTCTAGAACAAAACACGTGCAGGAATGTGGCGTGAAGAGGGAGGTGCGTGCGCGAGATGCTCTATAAAGGCCACACAAAGAAACTTCAGGTGCAAAACCACACATTTCTGCGCTCTTGCATTGTTATACCATATGAGTTGATATATTTTCTATTAAAAAAAAAAAAAAAAAAGACCTGTGATCACAAATGCCTCGTCCGGTTTTCGTTTGAGGACATGACGCGCGTCACAGACTTCGCTCTCGTTCTGATTTTCGCCTGTGTCGTGCAACAATTCGTCCAGGCGAACAGCCTGAGAGATAGAGGGAGGAGAGCACTGACAGATGGGAAGGGGAGGGGAAGAGGTCAGCGGAATGGAAATGGCCTAAAGGGGAGATTCTCACTGAAGGACGGAGCGCGGTGCTCGTGGCTCGCTGCGCGCGAGGGCGATGCGTTTGTATTGGGAGTCACCTGTAAAGGCGCAAAGACTTTCGGCTGCGAATATGTAGCCAAGCCCACCGCATGTCAGCAATACGCATCCAATGCCAAAGCCTACTGGAAACAGATCGCCCGCTCGCTGAAAAAGCAGAAGAGATTGTGTCGCGACTCGATGGCGATGGTCAGAGCCGGTATGTGCAGGAGCGCTCCCGCGGACGCGCACTTCAGACTGAAGGACACGCGTCCCTCTTCTAGAGTCCCGTCACCGTCGCCCACGGGGAATAATCACTGTCCTGCCCGGATCGAGAGACTGAAAGCGGCCGAGGAATACTGCAGCACCTCCTGGTCTTCACTGTGTACATTTCTGTTCTTGATGCTTGAGAATGATGAATGCTCATGACTTTATGTGATTCAAGTTTTGTAAAGTCTTCTCGAAATCAGTTCTGCTATAAAATCGTTTAATATAACGTGTATGTCTTGCCATTGGGAATAAAATGATGACATTTTCTGATTGTTTTGATTATCCTTGTTTACACACTAATATTGTGTCGTTTCTGCATTCATCATAGGCAGCTGTAAGGTTCAATTAATTCCGTTATGTAAACTATATGGCCAATATCCCAAAAAAAAAACATTAATCCAAAAGCTAGAGAACACCATATAAATGTCACAGAGCTCCACAAGAGGAAGAAGAAAAAAATGTCTCAAGAAAGATATTAAATATTGTGTTAATGTATATGAAAGGGATATGCCATAGTCAGCCCCAAATTGTGGAATAGCCTCATTATCTATTAGGGTAATCGCTAAAATCTGTTAAAGCAAAACTTAAAACCTTATCTAAACTTATCTATATGCTGTTTAATGTTGGTGATTGTGTTATTTTGCATATACATATGATTACATGCATACATTGCATATGCATAAAGAGTTCAATTCCATTTCAATTCCTGAAATTGAGCAAACTGGATGCAGAATTGCAATTTGAATTTGAATGTAAGGAAGTAGAATTTCTGTGCTGAGTAATGCATGAAAAGAAAGTTCTTATCTCCAATGGAGAACATAATAGATAAAAGTATGCATAATTGCTTAAGTAGAGATTGCTGGAACAGAGTTTTTCTGAGCTTGTTCTTTATGTAAAATTGTCATTGTATGTTATTTTATTGATTTGATTAGTGCTTTTATATTGTTTTCACAATTTTTGTACAGCACAGTGGTCAGTGATGTTGTTTTATTGTAATAGGCTATAAATAAATTAACCTAATACAAACTTTAGAAACATTCGTTTTCAATAATACGGTCCCCACCATGATAGGGAAAATGTGTAATAGAGGCAGAATTCATATATAAAACTGTTTTTTTTTCTTTTTTCTGTTTGTTTGTTTTTTGTCTGAGTGGTGACTGTTTACAGTAATCTCTTATCCTCACCAGAATGTGGCCGTTTTGAAAGGTTGTGGGTCGAAGTGTGGAAACTGGCAAGCGTGGAACTTCTTACTTTGCTCTTATTACTTTGACCCAGAAAGATCTCAAACCTAATCCTACGGATGGAGGAATTTAAGTGTGTGTGTGTGTGTGTGTGTGTGTGTGTGTGTGTGTGTGTGTGTGTGTGTGTGTGTGTGTGTGTGTGTGTGTGTGTGTGTGTGTGTGTGTGTGTGTGTGTGTGTGTGTGTGTGTGTGTGTGTGTGTGTGTGTGTGTGTGTGTGTGTGTGTGTGTGTGTGTGTGTGTGTGTGTGTGTGTGTGTGTGTGTGTGTGTGTGTGTGTGTCCTGGTAAACCCTATGTTGTATCACCATGATAAAAACAGCTTATAAATCATACAGAATTACGTTTTTTGAAAATGTAAAGGGTTAGGTGATAGAATATACAGTTAAAAATCATTACGTCTATGGAAGTTCTCCAACATGGAAACCGTGTGTGTGTGTGTACATGTTTTTCAATCCCGGTGGGGACTTTAACCTGAATGCACACCGACTCGTGGGGACCTAAATTGAGGTTCCTGTGAGGAAAAAATTTATAAATCATTGAATTTATTTATTTATTTTTTGAAAACGTAAAAATGCAGAAAGCTTTCTGTGATGGGAAGATTTAGGGGTAGGGTTAGTGTAAAAGGATAGAATATACAGTTTGTACAGTATAAAAAGCCATTACGTCTATGGAGAGTCCCCACAAAGATAGTAAACCGTGTGTGTGTGTGTGTGTGTGTGTGTGTGTGTGTGTGTGTGTGTGTGTGTGTGTGTGTGTGTGTGTGTGAGTGACCTACATTATGAGGACCCAAAGTCCTTATATTATGTGTATTCAGGTTTCAGGCCACACACCCTATTTACCACAGTATGAGGTCATGCCGATGTCCTTGTAATTCAAAACGCAGAATAAACATATAAACCTTTTTTTATAAAAAAAATGTAAAAATGCAGAAAGTTTTGTGTGATGGGTAGGTTTAGGGGTAGGGTTAGTTTAGAGGGATAGAATATACGGTTTGTGCAGTATAAAAACCATTACGCCTATGGAATGTCCCTGTACACCTGTGTGTGAAATTGGTGTGCAAATCAGGGTTATTATTATTAAAACTAAAACTATAAAAAAATCAGTGATACTAAAATAACATTGGTTCAAGGTTTGTGTAAGTGCGCTTGAGTTCATGATTGTCCATCCACCTGTTGAAGCGTCCAGCCTCTGCTTCACTTGTGGCTTTAGCTCAGGTGCAGAAGTGGCTATTTGTTCTTACATGTACTCTCGAGTACACTGAATGACTTTAGATCTCCGGTTTAAACCCAGATTAATTACTCCGACAGTCATCCTTGCATTCCAGCTGAAACCATGTGCTTCTTTCGTACTAGTCGCTACATGAAGTCTTTATTCTTCAAGTTCAGATGGGTGATCAAATGTTGAGGCCACAATACACCAATATTCTGAAGTAACTGTGAATTTTTTGTTTAATTATTATTATTTTTTATCCACCTCATTTGGCATAGTTACCTTTATTACAATTGTGATGTTGTATTACTATTTGCTTTTACAGTTTTACTGTTTCTTACAAACGATGAAAAATGTGTTCTATAAAAGCAGTAAATTGCTGTTTTGAAAAGATAAAAACATATTCCAGGATGCAGCTCTTTCTATAATGTCCTGGTTAGTCATGAACCAAAACACTCAAACACACAAAACTGATTTTAGCATCTTGTGGGTTTCTGGTAGCCATAACAGCCTAGGTTATGAAATGAAACACACTCTCATATGTTGTGGCCTCTCCTTTGCAGTTTGCTGATTTTGTCATTATATATTTTCTTGTATATAATTTCTGGACTTGTAAGAAAGGTAACTCAAGGAATACAAATGTTCTACATAGATAACGCTGGAAATTGTAAAATCTGTTTTATGATCTTAGATTTGCTGATATGAGTGAAATGTGATTATTAAACAGCAATGGTAAAAATGAGTGGAATATGACTGCACCCAAAACCGCATTATTTTGCCCAAGGATAAGCTTCCAAAAGGTATTCATTTGCTCATGTGATTCCCAGATAAATACTGTGTTGCGTGATATTTAATGAAAGAATGAGAATTGTTTGGATTTCAGCTCTTTGACTGAAACAATGACATGTTTTCGTAGAGCTAAATATTTATCTTTTTATCTATTAATGAAGGTGTGGTGTTTACTTATGTGTGTGATGCCAAATTGTCACTTAATATTCTCCATGCTTTCATCTCCCACTGTGATTAATTCAAACACTGTTCTCATGTTACCTCTCAAGGGGATCCTTTACTTCCTGGTGGCTCCTGTGGGGTGGTGCTTCATGAATGGTTTCCATGTGGACCGAGGTGGCCTGATCGCACACCCTGATATTCTGAACTCTGATTGGCTAAAATAATGACCTTAATAAATTTCATCCTGGAAATAGTGGAGTCCTCCAGAAAAATGAAGGGCTTTGTGCTGAGAGTGCCAGTGTTGGGATTTAGTAAAGCGATTTAGAGCTTGTTATCTGCACACACACACACAAAATCCACACAATCCACATACCACACATAATAAAACAATGTGATCTTATAAGAGTCTCAACATCTTTATACTCATATTGCAGTATTCAGTCCAGATTTAACAAATGTTTAACAATTTGATGATTATGACACCAAGAAACATTTAATAACAGGGACCTTAACTATATAATTCCATTTTCTGCCAATACTTTAAGAATCTTTTTATTATCAGGTGTATGAAATTGTTCATTACTCACTGAAAAATATCTCAATAATATCTGAGCATTTAGCAAGCACATAATATTTAACAGTAGAATCAGTGCCCGTTAAAATAGTTTAGTTTTATTTTAGGTGAAAAATACTATTTTTGAAACCACAGTCAAATCTATCATAATTTGTGTTAGTGTTAGCTAGTGTTCACTAGCAAATAATTCACTCACAGTGAAATGTTAAAGTCCATATACATTTTAAATTCTATTTAAGTTATAGAAGTTTTTGTCTGTCATTTACACAGTTATGTTTTTGAAAGAAGTATCTTATGCTCACAAAGGCTGCAATGATTTGATCAAAAATACAGTAATATTGTGAAATATTGTAATAAAATTTCTGTTTGAATACATTTTAAAATGTAATTTACTGCTTTGATGGCAAAGCTTGATTTTCAGCATCATTCCTCCAGTCTTCAGTGTCACATGATCCTTCAGAAATCACTCTAATATGAGGATTTGCTCAAGAAACATTTCTAATTATCAACAGTTTTGCTGCTTAATATTTTTGTGGAAATATGTTCTTGTTGAGTGTTAACTCCCTTTTCTTATCCCTTCTGCGGTTTTTAATTTGTGTGAATTAAATACCGTAACTCATCTGTCATTCAGCGTTTACATGAAGAAAAACTGCATTTGATAGTCTGAGTAAACCTGAAAGATTTGTTAGAACAATACTGCCATCTACTGACAATATATATCTTAAAAGGTATTATTTTGAGCAAGTGAAACAAAATGAGGAATTGCATAAGACTTTACAAAACATTAATATGGTCCATAACATTTTATTTTCAAAGTCTTCACACAATTCTGAAACAATGAATCAAGCTGAACACAAGATAAACCACCAAATTCTGTTAAAGAATCAATGCACTAAACATCACACCAAAACCATCAAACCTCCTATTCTCCAACACTGAAACTGCTTATTCTCAGACCATGAAACATTGAAGATGTAAAAATAAACACAAATGAGAAAATGTACACGAGAAAGCTGAAAATCAGATAAGGACTCAAACTGAGGAGAATAATTAGCACAAAATATTACGTATTTTCTAATCATTACCACCGCACAGGTAGAGGAGGGCCTTCTGGTAATCTCCATCAGTGTCTTCCTAAAAATACGTACAAAAGCCATGCTAAGATTTAAGATTTATTCAGAGAGAAAGAGTGTGTGTGTGTGTGTGTGTGTGTGTGTGTGTGTGTGTGTGTGTGTGTGTGTGTGTGTGTGTGTGTGTGTGTGTGTGTGTGTGTGTGTGTGTGTGTGTGTGTGTGTGTGTGCGTGTGTGTGCATAACTCGCCTGTATGGTGCTGTAGAGTGATTCTCCATACTTCTTCTTGTATATTGCTCTGATGTCCAGCATATCTCGCTCACTCCTTGACACCATGATCCTTATGAGAGTCTCATCATCAGTGCCGGCACGCTGTAAGTAAACAAACCAATAATGTGTGAACTTGTTTCATTATCATTCACACCAACACATTCATTTAATAAGCAGGCCACCGCGTTTTGATTTTTCCACTTGAAGTGTCAGTGTTTGATAATCCAAAATGAGCAGCAAATGATCCAATTCATGATTGTCAGAGGGAGAAATAAAAATGATGAGAATCTTATGGAAATAAGCCTTCATACCCGCATTGAGTCTCGAAGGGATTCGGCAAAATAGGCAGGCACGCTTTTTGCGCACTTAACTAAAGGGGGAGAGAGAGATAAATCAGTTTTAAATTTCAGTTTCACTCTCCCAAATGTCTTAACCTGTATGCTGTTATTATAGTTATGCAGCTTTTGTCATTCAACTACAGTTAATAGTGACCATAAAAGTACCTTTATGTGACGAACAGACTGAAACTGAGGTTGTTTTTCACTGATAATCTTCACACCGACAAAGCTAGTTTTGTTGCTTGACACCTCCTGATTGTTGAAAATTTAACTGAACCTGAACATTCTTTAAAAATGTCTACTTTGTCTTCCACAGATAAACATAACAGCATACAGTCATGTGATTACATGGTGAGTAAATACTTTAATTTGTATCTTCTGATCATCTTAGTTTGCCTTTTTTTATTCAATTGAACCTTTTACCAGAGAGAACTTTTTTTTAGGGGGTGAACTATTGTTCTAATTTTCATTATAGAGTGATGTTCAGTCTATCCAAATAGCAAATTAAGGTTATCAAAATTATGTACATATAGCCACACTGCAGGGATTTTCATACCCACAGCCAGCAGCAGTGCTTCCAGGTTCCCTGTGCACTCATCTTTTATGCTGTCTTCAATGTCACAGCCGGCAATCTTTTTGTAGACATCAAACACTGAAACAGGAACACCGAAGCCATTAGGATGGCCCTTCAAGGCCATTCTGAATGCATCAAAAGGCTTTGAACACACATATACTAACGCGCACCTTTTCTCAGGTGTTCTGCACTCCTGTTGCCAAGTATGTTGATGAACTTGTCCTCGTCCGTGCCAAATTTCTCCTCTCCGGCAGCAAACAGCTCCTGAAACACGATCAACAAACAAACACTTCTAAGGTTCACAACTTAAACCTGAGGATCTGATTATGTCTTTTTTACATCAACATATATACGCAACTCAAATACCATTGGGCACAATTTATAACAATAGCTTAAAAACTCTTACAATTAATTTTGTGAAACAACATTTTTTTTAGCATCTTCACCCCTTTTTAGCATCTTCCCCTCTTAGACACAATGTTCAAGCATGTGTTCAGTATATTTAAAGTGGATAGTGTTTTATACTCCTATGACACCATACAAGCTCAAACAAAGCTATTGTATGGTTTCAGAAGACTTGAAATATAGTGAATAAGTCATATGGACTACTTTTATGATACTTTTATGGTGCTTCTTTGTCTCTTTTGTAGCATGACTGTATAAATCACCATCCACTTTGCAAGTAAACAGAAGCTTGGATATTCTGCCTAACATCTCCTTTTGTGTTTCACATGAAAATAAAAAATATTGCAGGGTTAAAATAATATGAGATTGAGTAAATCACAAAATTGTGTCACCCAAAAAGGAACATTTATTTTCTTTCTTTTGTCATTTAGGTTTGGAACAACACGAGGGGAGTAAATGACGGAATTTTCTTTTTTGGGCGAACTGTCCCTTTAAGAAATTGATAAGATATTATGAGGGTGTTGAATCTTCCAAAAGTGTGACTGTTTTGAACTTTACCTTGGCATCTTTTTCCACTCTGCTCTCATCCACTCCCTCCTCCCTGTTTGCCTGTGTATAGGAACAGAAACGTAACCAAGATGAGAGAACATCAGAGAAACATCAGCCCTCCACCACCACCATATATGCTGAGACAGGCCATGGAATTTTCCCTAACCTGGTAAACTCTGATATTGAATTACCTACACTTTACCCCTGAGAACCATTTAATCTTCTCCACAACATTAACTCAAGAGCTGTTTTAATTACTTAAGGATGACTTCACTGGTGCTCATGTTATCATTCCAAGAGGAAGCAGCTCGGTTTCATTTCTTTACCTTTTTTAGCATCTTCCCCTCTTATCTCTTCCCCTCTTAGACTATAACCAAAATCATATATTACAGTATGAGTAATTTTATATTGGCTATTGATAATGATATACTGTATATTAATAATGATTGGAAATAATGGAAATTATACCTATATTTTTTTCTGTCTATGTACCATCCTACTGCTTAACACCTGACATCAGGCTCTCTATTCCATTTCCTTTTAAACTGAGAACCCATTGTTGTTGTTTTTTTACCTGTACAAGGATCACCAGCAACCTCTGGTAATGTCCTGACGTATCACCCATTATGTCTTTTTCCAGCTTAGCTCCATGTTCTAGGTCAAGACATATGAGACAGGGTCTATTTACAGTTCACACTTATCTCGACAATTGATGCTTATTGGTCTGAACTGAGTCTAATTGGAAGAGATCAGTTGTAACACTGATGCCCTACAGTATCTTTATGATGGAGTCCTCTCAACTATCTTGATCAGAAGGCTTTCATGCATTCTCTCACCTTACTGTGCTCCATATAGCCTGTTTGTTTGCAATACAGGCAATAAGGCATCTTTAGGGATGGAAACCCCAAGCTTATAATGGACATTTACCAAAATATTGCATTTTTTGGAGTGTCCAAAGTAAATATAAATGAACGTGGTCATGCATCAACCTTGTAATGGTGAGATTTTTTTAAATTCAGAACCTGTGCCTGCACAATGAACATTACCTTTCTTGTAAGCTTTGATGATATCTTTTATCTCATCACATGTCCTGGAGGCCAGAATCTCAATTAAAACTTTGTCCTCAGTACCCACTCCCTGTAAGAAAATTAAAAGTTAAAAAGATAACCAATCTAAGATCAGCTCAAGTGTATCACAATGGAAGATCATTTTCATAATTAGTTTGTTATTATTTTTTTCTTATTCTAATTTTAATTATATCCCATAGATGGTGGAAATGTTTGATGTTACCTTGATGGCCTTATGGAGTTCATTTGCATCATATATTGTGGGTGGAGCCATGAGGGCCACAATGATATCCTCTAGCTTCCCTCCAAGCTCAGACCGTAACTCTTTCACTAGATCCTGTAGAAAGGGACAACATGAAAGAAATAAAGAGAGAACATGGACCATGAAACAGAAGAAAATATAATGCCCATTAAACTGTAGATGCGAAGCTCATTAGCATTTTAACACCACTTTAGATGTACATGTCAGCACTGAATTATATCAACATCAATAAGTGGGTGTGTGCAAAACGACAGCCCAAAAAAATAAAAAAGTAATCTAGATGTACTGCTATTGATGCATCGCAGTGTTTCTAAGTAATTGAATGGAACAACAAACATGTTTGAATACATTTTGTCTTCGGGAACGTTCCGAAACTGGTGAGAAACCAGTTAGCATGAGAATCCAACTCCTTAACAGTGTAAAAACTCAGAATGCAAAAAATTGCATTAGACCCCCAATTCAGAAAACGGATTATTCCTGGTCTGGCGCAAGATGATAATGTTATACACTCACTCACCTTGCCATGTGCTTTCTTATAGGCTGCTTTTATTTCCTGTCGCTGTTCATTACTGCGAGCTGCCAGCAACATGAGGACGGTATCTTCATCAGTGCCTGAAAACAAAGCATCCGGCTTAAACAAGAGGACAAAAGTGAGATATTGAGTAAGCCCAAGTTTAAGATGTTTTGCTTGGTTCAGTCCACTGATCGGTATAATTTGCTAACATCAATTATTATTTAACATTGCACAATAGGTTCCACTAATTTCAGGCACATCACCATGATTGCTAATTATGTATAAATAAGAAAGTCCCCTCTAACTGACCATTAACAATCAGCAGGGAAAAAAACACCTAGATCTTGACAAAACAAAAAAAGGTGAACTCTCTAGTCTAGTGTATTAACTTTTAAAGGTCTGATTTGATGAACTCACCAATCCCTTTCATGGCCTTGCGCAAAACGTCTGCATCATGCTTTGCATTAAAGTTCACAAAGGGTTTCACACTTCCACGCGTTGCCTGCAGAAAATACAAAACCAAAATGGGCACAAAAAATTATTTCATAATATATAATATTAATGGAAATTGACGTTATTCTGTTCTTCACAACTAAAATGTATAATCGGTCAGGTTAATCATAATGATTTACAGCCCTAGCTGGTTGATAAAAATAAGCTCACATCAGAAAAGACAGCAACTTTTTAAAGTTTGCAGAGCAAAATATGTTTTATATTGAAACGAAAGCAGAAAATCAGGTTTGGTATTTGCAGGGTTTTGTTATTATTACTGTGGCTAAATAGAAAAATGTCAAACAAAAATAATTAAGCTACATAATTCAAGACAATAAAAAACATCTGATGACATCTGGAGCGGGTGAGTTCTGAATGGATTAGCCAGCTCAGGTGTTTGAGAATATGAGAAACATTATTAAACCTGCATGTCTTTCATCATTACCCTGTGGAAATACCGAATATCAACCATATAGTAGCAGACAGGGGATATGAAGCAATAATTCAGTAAACTAAATGTGCTCTCAGTCTCTAGATGACCTTTCAAAGGCTGGAAGCAACCAAATCCACAATTCATGTTAGCATTGTGATTGTAATCTTTCTGGTAGCCATTTAAAAGCTCTGTAAACACCACATACACACAGAGTGTCTGTAATCTATACACCACTGATTAAAGATAGACCAGGACTATGGTTCAGGTTAATGATAGTGCTGTGGTGAAGGATGAGAAGGTATAGGGTTTGCATTTAGGGTTCAAGTTCAGGTTGAAGGTTAGGGATCAGTTAACTCTGAGACCTTCAGTCCAATTTGATACCAAGAGCTGTAGCTTTAGTCTTTCTTTGCTCCCATGCTTTCTATAATAAATTACTAAGAAAGCACACATATGAATCATGTCACCTTGTAAAACTGCCTGTGTCATAGCATTAATCTTTTAAGAAACAACACACGATATGCCAGCCCAAGCATTACTAATCCTTGTCTATGTACTAGTATATGGGGGTTTCCTTGGTTCTGGCAGGTGTGGATGATAAAGCCACAGTGACTTATTCAGTAGGTTTCCTCATACAAGTCTCTTCTGCTGTAATCCAATCATCCATCACCATCCTTGTGTAACTTAATTTAAAGTATGTGAAAAACAATCACTTTTTGTCTATTTTTGGATGATACTAATGATGAATATCAGTCATAATTCAACTTGTTTTTGTATACTTAATGTTCAACCAATAATAAAAATAAAAAAACCTTTAACAAACATATACAGTAAGTCCAGAGTTAAACCCTCAAAATAACACAAGACAAAGCCTAAATGATCCTGATAGAACTCATTTATCTAAATCATTTAAAATGTCAATGTTAATACAAACGCAACATGACACAAATGCAACTCAGCACTTACCATTTGTACAGGTACAGGAAGCACTAGTCTATGTGAAGTTCTGAAAAAAATCAGTAGAGAAATAAAGTTATCTTTATCAGAACAGTTCAGCAACTCGTTACTGTGAAATTTAAGTTCCTAGAATCGACAGCTCAGTAGCTAAATGACTGTAAGCCGCTGCATAAATAATTCCCGTTTACACATTTAAGCTCCGCTGTTACAGAACGTTATCCATTCAGGACAGCGAACGTACCTGTTGATGTATTCCGTCACCTGTGCGCGAGAGGTCAGGCTTCTGGCGCGTCAGCCGTTAGCGAAGGAGTTGTAGCTGTATTTAGAACACGCCCACAAAACCAGCTGTCAATCTAAAACAGATTAGGTGTCAATCGCTGTGGATTTTATATTATTTATAAGTGTTATTAAGTTGCATCTAGTAGATAAAAAATTACTGATGAACGAGGGCATTAAAATGATTAAATGTCGAGGGCATAGTTTTAAACCTATGTTTTACATAGTTTTACACCACTCCACTCCAAACATCCACATACACACTTCTTGCACTTCCCTTGCATGGTTTTCAGAAAATATACGATTAAAATACAGTTTTCACACTCTCATTATTGAATTTAAACAGCATCACCAAACACAGCATTATTTTTTTCTGAGTCACATTTCCCCCTTTGTCTATAAAACATATTTTGTTGGAATGTCACCAGGCAACGGTTTTACACAGAAAGTTGTTTAATGGATGTTTTTATAAATGTTTTACTAGGAATAATCTTACTTTTTTTAATCAAATATTGAAATAAAAAAAAAAAAAAATGTATATGTTTATTATATTTATGAGATGATTATCAATTGTAGTTTTGTTTTTGTTTTTGCTGCTACTGCGTTAATTTTGTTTATATATGTATTTTTGATATATTAATCTTGTCATGAAAATAGCTACAGATGCTGATATGGAAATAACATAAATACATGAAAATCACATTTTCACAACAATGTAATTTCCATCCACATTTTTATTTTATTTTATTTTTTTATTTTTTTATTTATTTATTTTTATATCCAGCTCCTTTGTCTTGGATAAGAGCTCTCAAAA
This sequence comes from Paracanthobrama guichenoti, assembly GCA_018749465.1. Classification (NCBI taxonomy): domain Eukaryota; kingdom Metazoa; phylum Chordata; class Actinopteri; order Cypriniformes; family Gobionidae; genus Paracanthobrama; species Paracanthobrama guichenoti. The sequence goes on from CM031956.1 coordinate 30,878,041, forward strand.
TGGTGATGCTATGCAATAATATGAATAATACTACTAGGTGTTTGCATACTTTGACAACATTATATAATAACTTTTGATAACTTTGTAAGCTGAAATTGTGTGTGTGTGTGTGTGTGTGTGGGGGGCTGGGGACTGTTTTCTTTCAGTGATGTCTGTCTTTTCTTCATGTCTTTGCTTTGAACTTAATCAATAGTTTGAATATTATTCATAGCAGCATCAGGCTGTGACAGAAGTAATAACCAGAGCACTGAGAAGCCCTCTCCGAATAGTGAATGATTGGCAATATAGGAGAATTATTGCCTGTGGCTTCCTTAAAGAATTATGCTTTTTGCCAGTGACTTTTAATGAGATGCTTATTTTATTTATAGTATTTATAAATCACTTCAACACAGCAAAGTAATCGTTATTTCGCTGTAATGAGGTAATGTGTAACTAAAACACGCTCCTTGCTGCAAAATGGATTGGGGTGGTGGACTTGCCAAGCAAATAGAGAGCCAATATTGATAACCCTGCTGTTTGTTTGGCTAAACTGCTCAAGTATATATGCAGCGAGGTGTGAATTTAATTTTCTCACTTGCCTCACATAAACACACGTGTGTTGCCCTGTGAACGTGCAATGAAAGCAACAGAGTTGACTTCATTGGGATTCATAGATGAAGATGATTTAGAACATCATTATAATATCACTCTGGGTGGTATCTTATGCTGATGGAATACACATATGCAAATGTTTGTTTAGACAGTACTTAAATGGATATTTCATCCATGTGCAAATCAAGGTATGAACATTGTCAGTTTTCAGCTTTCATTTTGTTTTAACATTTTGAGAGACATTATTTTCTCCGTCTCCATCATTATAGGCTTAATAACTTTATTCACCTCAGCCTGCCAAAGAAACAACAATAAAGGACCACTGAAAGATATGCAAGGACACAGGGGAAAGATGTAAAAATGTGCAGCTTTTTTTTTCTACTTGACTTAATTATTTATAATTATATAGATATATATAGATATATATATATATATATATATATATATATATATATATATATATATATATATATATATATATATATATATATATATATATATATATATATATATATATATATATATAGTACTTTTTTATTCTATTTCTATTATAATTTCCTCCTTGTGTTTTTAACTGTGAATTTGCACTGTCCATGGAGCGGACCTGTTTACATTTCACTGCCGGTTGTATACTCTGTATATAACTGTGTATGTGACAAATAAAACTCTTGAATCTTGAATCTCTTGAATCTTTCTTATAAAGCTATGAGAATGTAGTGCAACACAAACATTATGTTTGAACATTAAACAGTACTGAGTGCTACAGGTATTGAGTGGAAAATCGTTTTTCATTCAAGACATTTTCTTAATAGCCTAAGCAACATAATTGATTTCATAAATAACCCTCTTCATGCCAAGGACAAACAGTAGAAAAAAATCTATTCTTACCATGAAAATAATAATTGGATATATTGACTGACTGAATTAATCTTTTATAATAAATAATAAAAATAAATAAAAAAATGTGTGTGTGATTTTGTGAGTGCTTTCTATTAAGTTGAATTAATGTTATTAAAACTCTGCATAGTAAATTAACTTTTATGTATCTACAAAGAACAGATGTCAGAATAATATTTTGGATCTACAAGAATCCTTAAAGAAACCCCAATTGTGTGTGCTGGAACATCTGCCATGTTATAGATGAAAGTCATAAATACATCTCACATTTCCTTTGTAAAGCTTTAAAAGTCCTCAGTACTGTTTTGCATTCTTCTCTCCCAGACACTGTATTTTCAGTCACATCTTTGATTGTCCAGTTGTTTCAGAAATCAGAGCTGAATCCTCCAAAGTGTCTTTCTTCATCTTTAGCCAATGTTTCTCCCTCACACGTGACTTCTGCAAGAACCTAGATGTGGCTGAAGGGTGCTGTTGCCTACAGAGTTCTTGAGCTGTTTCAGCAGCATCCACAGAAGTAATCCCATCAAAACCAGCAGGACTGTGAAGAGCCCCACATATACACTTAAGTTCCAGCCCCATCCCGCTGTAAGAGGCAAGGATGTGGATGCCACCAGGAACCTCCTTGGGGAAGGCATCAGTTGCAATAAAACTACTGCCGCTTTTCAGGGACTCCTCTGATGAAGCTGGGTGATATGTAGTTTGGTGTGCAAGATTTATCCATGACAGGTGTCCTTGATGTCCCTCTGTCATTAAATCTTTATTTATAATCCGCAAGGAAGCGTGCTGTGTCTTGGTGTCGAGCAAAATGAGAATGATGCTTGAAGTCCTCTCTGCAGCTGCACCCCCTCCTGCTGTTGTTGAGTCACATCCACTCCCCTTGTGTGTAACTATTGATGTTCCTGTAATCACCTTCACTATATGGGGAGAAACGACGGATGAAAACCTAAATATGCAGAAAGATTTGTTTGAGTTTAGAAATCATGTTGTTTTAGAAAACAAGTCAATGCATGGGAAATTCCCGTCATGGTATAAAAACAAATGTGTGTGTTTTGCTTTTTAAAAAGCATCCACAATGGATCAATATGATTAAACCAGCCTAAAATGGTTTGCTGGTCTTAGTCTCCCAACCTAGATAGATTTTTAGTTCTATTATTTCTCCTAATAAATATTTCCTAATCTGGTTTCCTTTATTCACATTTTATTAGGTTTTAAGGCTATCAGTAAAAAAAAATATGTTCAGATAAAACTGTTGAGATGCTTCTGACTTGAATAAAATAAAAAATATTTTCAGTGTTTTGAACGAATCGCGTTGCAGTTACCATGGTAACCAGAGATGGTTTGGGTGGCTGACAAACATGGCGGCGCTGCAGAAGAAACGTGCTAGCTGCAAACAAAAACACTTTTGCTGTTGTACATAGTTGGATTATTATTTTTATCTGCGAATCGACGCATACTGTTTGGATAAATGTCTACGAATAGGCGGAATGGGGGTTGCTACATATTAACGCGACGTGAATCATCTTGTAAAGCGGACAAACTTGACAGCTAACGCTAGCCAGTATATCTGCAGCAGAATCAACCACCAACTAACTAATCCGCAGGATAATCCAGTCGGATGTGTGACGACTAGCTGGACCACTGTGTTATATGTCTATCGGAATAGCTCGAAATATATATTTCTGTTTCGAAGTAACGGCTTCTTGAGGAATGAATTACAGACAACTAAGTTACTCTGGAACATCTTCAATCATCAACGCTAAACAATAAAACACCGTTAACCTTAACCTGTCATAATTCAATAGGGTCTGTGGAGTGTGATTATTCTGACAAACGAGATGGAGTTAAACTTAAACCACGTTGATTATCTCCAGGTAAGACCTCATCATTCCTATATATGCACACATTTGTATAGTGACCAAAAGTGATGTCCGCAGGGTATATTTGTTTTAATGACCCTACAAGTTCGATTGAACCATCTAAATATGCGGAAATATTTTATATAGGCCTATATTTGTTTAGAAATATAGAGGAAGAGCAAAACGCTAAACTTGCTTACAGTAGGCTATTTATCTGACAAAAAATGGGCAAACTACAGCTACAAGTTTTATTTTGTGCAAAAAATGCATAGAAAAGCAAAAAGCTCACAGTAAAAAGCATACATTTACTAAAATATAATATAACAGCTTGGCCAGAAATTATGCTTATCTTCACAAATAAAACAATTGACTCCATGCACAACTACGAAATATGCTTACAAAAACTTAAAAAATTTTTTACTAGTATTTGAATAAGGTTGAAGTTGTAAGTTTTCATAGGCCCGACCTCACTTATGTCCACTATTTATGGTCACAGGTCTGCTGTAAATCTGCTGTGATTTATTGTGATGGCAAAAATATGCACTTGGTCTTTTATTGGTCTATGTAGAATGCACTTGTGAGGCATGTGGCTTGTTGACATTTATAAAGTGGATATATGTGCGTAATTGTTAGTTTAATTATCTGAATGAAAATGTATTAATGGTTATGCCATCTTTGTTTTCTCAGGTTGGAGTGACATCTCAAAAAACCATGAAACTCCTCCCTTCTGTGGGGCGAAAAGCAACTCAGAAGGTATATCTACATCTCCTTTGAAAGAATTTTCCAGGTTTACTGTAAATCAAACTCCTCAGCATCATCTGTTCTCAGTAAATAGTTATTATTGTACCTCATATAACACAAATAATATTAATCATACTTCACTTTGCCTACATTAAATTACATTGTCCGTAATCAGTAATTGAATTGAGCAGGAAATATGCTTTTAATAGAAAATTCCATCTTAAATCTGTCTGAAAGTATAGAACAAGGTAGCTAGAGATTATACCCCACTTGTGAAAGAGCATGCAACATGTCCTATTTATTTGAGCATGTGCATGACATTTCCCCCTTCAAACAGGGAGGAAACATTTGTCTATGAGCATCCTGATGGCTTTACCAATGAAGCTGTTGGTGTATCTCGTCATTCTAGTGTGTAATTTTCTCATTTCAGGTGGCTGTTGCGGATCATGATGGAGTCGTGACCTGTTTTGGAATGAAAAAAGGAGAGGCTGTGGTATGTATCAGAAGTGTTTTCTGTTTCTGTGTACACCAGTGATTGATAGTTTGGGGTCAGTAAGATTTTTTTTAAATGAATACTTTAATTCAACAAGGATGCATCAAAGTTATCAAAAGTGACGGTGAAGAAAATATTATTTAAAAGATTTATATTTCAAATAAATGGTGTTCTTTTGAACTCTCTATTTAAAAGAATCCTGAAAAAATAATGGATCGTGGTTTCCACAACAATATTAGGCAGCACAACTGTTTTCAAAATTGATAATAAATGTTTCTTGAGCACCAAATCATATATATACATGGGCATTTTTACCACCAATGATATTGGCACTTTTATCATCTCTAATTCAGCACATGTCTGTTTACTTACCCCTAGCCGATAAACATTTATTATTAAGCACGCTTTATTTCCACTTTACTAATATTTTCTTCATTTTTATTGAAAATAAATGCCTTTCCGATCTGATATGTGATGGGGAAAGGGAGTAGAGCAAGTTTGGCAAAAGACAGATTCGAACCTCGGATAGATTTGCGTCAAAACTTAATGCCATGCGTCTTACCCCTACACTATTGCCACTTTAAATGGTTTAGTGATTTCCGTCTTTTTGTCTTTCCCAACCAGACGTTTAGTAAACAACACGTATATTTGTACTTAATATAAATGGCATCTACTCCAGTAAATATGTTCTGAGAGAGGACCCACCTACATTTTTTTTTGCTTCTGACGGCCATATATATATATATTAGAATGATTTTTGAAGGATCATGTGACACCGAATACTGGAGTAATGGCTGCTGACAATTCAGATTTTTATCACAAATATATTGACATATAACCTTAATGGAATGGAACCTTACTGTAAAGTGTTACCAATAAATATACAGTAGATTGATGTAAACACAAAATAACTTTTTCAAAGCAAGAATAAATCTTTGTCTTTTTTGTCAGCCTGTGTTCAAATCACTCCCAGGACAGAAGATCTCCAGACTTGAGCTTGGAGGGGCGTTGGGTACCCCACAGGAAAAGATCTTTGTGAGCTCTGGCTCTGAAGTGAGGGGATACACTAAAAAGGGCAAACAGTTCCTTACATTTGAGGCCAACCTAACAGAGAGCATCAATGCCATGTGAGATCTAGCTTCTTGTTTTTCAGACTGCATGTCAATTTCTATATTAATGATTAGCAGATTTGACATTGTCTTTTTGGATGCATCTCTTCTTGTTTTGCCTTTTCCCCTAGGCATGTTTCAGGGTCAGATCTGTTTGTGTGTGCTAGTTACATTTATAACCATTACTGTGACTGCAAGGATCAGGACTACTACCTGTCAGGAGACAAGATCAATGACGTCCTTTGTTTACCTGTGGAGACAGTGGGCCGAATTGTGCCCATCCTGGCCTGCCAGGACAGAGTACTTCGAGTATTGCAGGTAGTCAGACACAACCTCCAGTCCTGTCCATATTTGCCACCCTTTGTCTGTACTTTGTTACCCAATAATTTAGCAATCGCTGGTGGCCATAATATCCATAATAGAATACTTAAAGGAATAGTTCACTTATGATGTTCATGTAACAGATGTTCATGTCTTTCTTTCTTCACTCGAAAAGAAATTACGTTTTTTGAGGAAAACATTCCAGGATTTTTCTCCATATAGTGGACTTCAATGGGGTACAAATCAAATCAAATCAAATCACCTTTATTTATATAGCGCTTTTAACAAGTCCAATTGTTTCAAAGCAGCTTCACATTGTTAACAGGAAAATAATGCAACAGAATTTGTACAGCCGTTCTGGTGAAACGGTGATGTTATCCAGCTAATTTCAAGTATCATATAGCGTCAATGCGGGCAGATCGGTAATATAGATTAAATTTAGGTGTCCCCAACTGAGCAAGCCAAAAGCCAAAGGCAACGGTGGCAAGGAACCAAAACTCCTTCAGGGTCAGAATGGAGAAAAAACCTTGGGAGAAACCAGGCTCAGTCGGGTGCCAGTTCTCCTCTGGCGACGAACAAACAGTGTATGATTATAATTCTGGCAACATAGCAGGTCTTAATTCATATTAGGCAAATAGATATTTGTTAGATTATTCGAGAGATTGGAGTTGTCACGCGCGAAGATGGGTTTAATGAGGATGTCGTCGGTCGATGCAGCATTTACGGGGAGTTTATTTGACATGTTCTCTGCAGACACTTCAGGGATGCATTAGTCATGTCCAGGCGCTGGTCCACCATCTGATCTGGATACGGCCTGGATCCGGCTGACTGCGGTAAACCTCGGGATAAACAGAGAGACTAACATTAGCGTAGATGCCATTCTTCTTATGATGTAACAAGTACATCAGGTGTTATGGGAAGTGTTCCCGGTTCGGCTGACCTAGTTAATGCAGCCTAACAATCATTTACTGATTTGAGTAATAGAAATTGATAATGTTTTATGTGTAAGCCATAGTAAAGAGATGCGTTTTTAGTCTAGATTTAAACTGACAGAGTGTGTCTGCTTCCCGAACAATGCTAGGAAGACTGTTCCAAAGTTTAGGCGCTAAATAGGAAAAGGATCGACCGCCTGCAGTTGATTTTGATATTCTAGGTATTATCAACTGGCCAGAGTTTTGAGACCATAATAGACGTGATGGAGTATAATGTGTTAAGAGTTCGCTCAAGTACTGGGGAGCTAAACCATTTAGTGCTTTGTAAGTAATAAGCAAGATTTTAAAATTTATACGATGTTTAATAGGGAGCCAGTGCAGTGTTGACAGAACCGGGCTAATATGGTCATACTTCCTTGTTCTAGTAAGAGCTCGAGCTGCTGCGTTTTGGACCAGCTGGAGTTTGTTTATTAAGCGGGCAGGGCAACCACCCAGTAAAGCATTACAGTAATCTAGCCTTGAGGTCATGAACGCATGAATTAACTGTTCAGCATTTTGCATCAAAAGGATGTGCCGTAATTTAGATATATTTTTAAGATGGTAGAATGCAGTTTTACAGATGTTAGAAACGTGGCTTTCAAATTAAAGATTGGTATCAAAGAGCACACCCAGGTTCCTAACTGACGACGAGGACTTGACAGAGCAGCCATCGAGTGTTAGACAGTATTCTAGGTTACTACTTGTGGAGCTTTTTTGTCCAATAATTAAAAATTAATTTTTTTCTGAATTAAGTTGCAGGAAATTACTAGACATCCAATGTTTTATATCAGCTATGCATTCCGTTAATCTTGTGAATTGGTAAGTTTCGTCAGGGTGTGAAGAAATATAGGGCTGAGTATTGTCAGCAACAATGAAAACTAACACCATGCTTCCTAATGATATCTCCCAGTGGTAGCATGTACAGGGTGAAGAGCAACGGTCCTAGCACCGAGCCTTGCGGTACTCCATACTGAACTTGTGATCGGTGTGACATCTCTTCATTTACTGCTACAAACTGATAACGGTCAGATAAGTATGAGTTAAACCATGCCAATGCAGTTCCACTAATGCCAACATAATTTTCGAGTCTATTCAGAATGTTGTGGTCGATAGTATCGAATGCAGCGCTAAGATCGAGTAACACTAATAGAGAGATACAACCACGATTGGATGATAAGAGTAAATCATTTGTAACTCTGATGAGCGCAGTCTCAGTACTATGATACGGTCTAAATCCTGAATGGAAATCCTCACAGATACCATTTCTTTCTAAAAAGGAACATAATTGTGAAGACACTACCTTTTCCAGTATTTTTGACAGGAAGGGTAGATTTGAGATCGGCCTGTAATTGACTAATTCTGTAGGATCAAGTTGAGGTTTTTTAATAAGTGGTTTGATAATAGCCAACTTAAACGTTTTCGGTACATATCCTAATGACAAAGATGAGTTAATGATACAACCATAGACTGTAAAAAAAAAATGGATTGTCACTCCCGGGATAACTGAAAATGGGCAAAGAGGCGGGACATAGGTGGAGCTGAGGGGCCTGGTTCCTGAAACCACGCCCGCCTAGCTTGACAATAGTGGCAATCCACCTGTCACTCAAGTGGCCACGCCCTTAATTATGCAGAACTTTAAGGCTTAATATATTTTAAATGGATGAGTTATAAAAAAAATTCACCCCCTCACAATTATCATAAAGGGCAAAATTAGCTATATAGACCAAAACTACTTTTTGTACCAGGCTGTAAACATATTTTTTCTGCTGTAAAGTTGGGCATTTTAACATGAGGGAGAGACAGTCTCTAGTGACCAGTTGATGAATTGCAGTTTAAGTCACTTCCATGTTGATTTTTCCTCCAACTTCAAAATCATCCGACATCATTGTTTTACCCTTTTTTCACTTTTTTTGCACGTTTGCTTTGTAAATACTTAATCGGTACTTTTGCCTACGTCACATGTGACCTTTCCAGCGTGACTACGTAATACATGGCACATCGCAGAGCAGCGCAAGACAAACATTTTTTATTTTAAATGACCAATTGTTTCGCTAGATAAGAACCTTATTCCTCGTCAGGGATCGTGTAGAGCCCTTTGAAGTGGCATTGAAATTTGGACCTTGGAATTTGGACCTTCATCCCATTGTACCCAATTAAAGTCCACTATATGGAGAAAAATCCTGGAATGTTTTCCTCAACCTTAATTTCTTTTCGACTGAAGAAAGACATGAATATCTTGGATGACGTGGGGGTGAGTAAATTTAAAAGGAAATTTTAATTCTGAAGTGAATCAGGTCCACAGTCATTCTACACTTTGTGCTCCATCAGGGATCTGACCTTCAATATGATGTAGAAGTTCCTGGACCTCCAACTGTTCTAGAACTTCTTAACAGAGATGGAGGTATGTGCTAAAAATATGTTCATTAATTTTAGTGGGAAAGCATGTATTGTTTGAGTCTGAGAATTTGATAATGCATAAAATCTTGGTCCTCAGGAAAAGGTGGTGAAGAGGTTCTTTATGGAACAGCTGATGGGAAACTGGGTCTTGTGCGAATAACCAAATCTGGCCCCATTACTAGTTGGGATCTGGATAATGAGAAGAAAAAAGGAGGTAGGAAATGAAAAGGTGTAGAAAATTGATTGCTTATTGAAATATTTACTTTGCCTGCACTATTATTTGAGACATTTAACAATTTGCAGTGCATCACCAAACCTTTATGCTGTTATTTTTTGGGTGAACAATAATGTGTTTTGTTAGAAATAAAAGCTAAACTAATTGTACTTATGCTAGGTTGTGTTGTTCTTTTCAAGGTGTGCTTTGCATTGATACCTTTGACATTACTGGTGATGGCGTAAAGGACATCCTGGTGGGAAGAGATGATGGGACTGTGGAGGTCTACAGTTTGGATGGTTCAAACGAGCCAGCACTGCGATTTGAGAATGTGAGTGTCATTTAAATCCTAAGAGATACGAGATGCATGGAAAACCCTTGTTTTGTTTCTGAGCAAGCAAGTAAGACCATGTCCCAAATTGAATTCTGCCACACTACAGTTGTGATAATTGTCTTTCTGTATTTACAAGGTTTTGTCTGAGAGTGTCACATCAATCCAGGGTGGCTGCGTCGGAAAGGAAATGTATGATGAAGTTCTTACAACAACTTACACAGGTTAGCTGTGGCTATTAGATAAAAGCATTTTACCATGTTTTAATGAGAACAGTACTGTGTGGATGATGTCAGTACTTAAAGTGCCCCTATTATGCTATTTTAAAGGTTCCTAAATTTGTTGTCTCCTACAATAGTTTTATACGCATCCAATGTCAAAAAAAAAACATTTTCTTATAATTTACATGCTTTATCACCTCTTTTCTCTCAGTGTCCAAAAAGGTAAAGGATTCGATAAAGTCTCTCTAAATCCCTCCTTTCTAAAAGTTTACTCTGCTCGTGTCGGAAACAAAACGCTGATTACCATATCTAAATTTCAGCTCCAGAGGCTTCCTCAGCACTAATATGAACTGTAACGATTGCATCGTTTTTTTACTGTATCAATTCGAGCCCAAATCTTCATCCTTTGGAAGTGCATACAAAGTGGATTTGTTTTTGCAGTGCAGAAAACAACACTGTTTTCTGTGCTGCAAAAGCAAATCCACTTTGCATCTCGACATGTCGACAACACACACCAAACTCTTCCAGGCCTACAGTGTTTGAGGATGAGTCAGAGTAGAGAGTAGTATTGTTCACAGGCAGCTAATTAAGACCATATGCTGACATTATGCAAATTTGTTATAAACCTACGTCGTTCATGCAGGAAATAAGACTGGAATTACTGACAACTTGTTTCGGAATCGGTTCTTTCTTTTGGGAGACAATAACTCCATTTATTGTGCACTTTGATCTTTGAAACTTTGCAGACATTTTACATTCACAAATAGCTATCTAACTCACTACGTTAAAGGTAATATCTGAAAAAGCATAAGAGGAGCACTTTAAAATTCTGCAGTTTATCATTCACATGTGCTGTTTGAGAGCTCATAAGCAGTATGTGGTCATGTGGCTGGTTTCCAGGATGGGTGTCAGGTCTCACCACAGAGCCTCAGCAGATGGTAGCAGGCCCGGGGGATGAGATCAAGATGAGCCGGGAGACCCAGGGCAAGGTGGCCACACTCCGGTACTACACATCCAGCTATTTCTCGCCATGATGATCAGTCTAAAACAGCAAAGATCTGCTTACTAAACTGGTATAGATTTTAAAATGCCTTCTGACATGCCTAGTTTGCTTGTGCATGCTTTAGGGCTGAGTTGGAGCAGTTGCAGGTGAAAGTATTGCAGGGGAGAGAAAAATACCAGCAGAGCTCTCAGTCCAGCACGGCTGTGTCCGCTGTGCCAGTCTTCAGCATCAATGACAAGTTCACATTGTGCCAGGATGATGCCAGCTACATCCTCACACTAGAGGTGCAGACTGCCATTGACAACCTGCTGCTACAGGTTAGAGCAATACACCGATTCATCCTCAGTTCTTAAAGAACAGCATTTTTTTCCACTTTTGATCAATTTAATGCATCCTTGCTGAATAAAAGTATTCATTTCTTTCAGAGAAAAAATAACCCCATGTTATTATTTGCTTAAAGGTGCACTTGATTAATTTCATAGAAGATATAGTCTGTGGTATATAAATATTGTTACATAACTACCTGTCTAGGGTTGGTAGTCAGTAACAATAAAACAAAAAAAAAAAAATCTTTTAATCGTGATAACTGATCTCTGGCTAATTTGGTTCTTCAAACGAATTTGTGGATTGGATTAAAATATCTGGATTAAGTTATCTGAGATTACTGCGTGTTCTTGTGTTCACTGAAGAGGGCAGATGCATCGATACTTGAAACCACGATCAGTAAAGCAGTGATTGGCTGGCGTCAAGACAATGTAATGGCATCATATAATTAAAAAAGCCACGTGGCAAAAAACTTGACAAATTACACAAAACCCCACAAATTTCTGGACCTTTATAAGGAAACAGCCAAACTACTAAACCAACATTAAAGTTATAATTGATAAATGTTTTTTTAAAACATGATTCCCAATTTAGATTTTAATTTTTAGATTTAATTTTAATTGTTAAGTCCATTTGAAGCAGATTTGTTACATGACAGCATTTATTAAAGTTTCTTAAGGGTCAAGATCAAGTTATCTGCTTCTCCTGCGCTGCAACAAGCCATCCCATAATATCCATAATCACTCAAATTAATGCACGGCTCAGATTGACGTTACTGCATGTGTGTAAGACTCCAATAAAATTATAAAGCAATTATTCCATCACAAATAAATCTCTCAATAAAGTGGCTGTATCTATTGTATTATACACCTTTTACACAACATTATAATATTATTTTCTATTTTCTAACCCAAGAATCTTAATAAATATCCTAGAAAGAGACAATAAAAATAAGACATCAAACTTCCCTAACTCCCTACCTACCCAAAAACATAAATGGCACCCTCCCCCTACAATCCCCAGTTACAAATAAATTAAGAGTGCTATACAAACATACTTAAGATATAGAAATAATTAAATAGACTTGTAACACTTCATTTCTCTTCCCACTAAAGAACTCACAACAAGATCCTGAGCTCACGCAATCAGAATCAAATTAACAACTTAAGCAACAGAGTCTGGGCAGACAGGAGGAAGAATTCATCCTGACAAAAGGATGTCTCGTTTCGCAATCGATCCGCTTCTGCTTATATCTCGGCTTCTCCCCTCCATTATCCAATCACAACAAACATCGTCAGATTGAATACAGCTGGTCATTGTGCCTGTCGGAATGACGAAAGAGAGAACAAGAGACAAAGAGAGCCAAACACATATACAAATGCATGACACACTGCAATAACAAGTAAACATACGTCCTTGGATGTAACAATATGGACAATGTTATTCTATGGGTCCTGCTATATAGTATATTTTATCATGCCTAGATTACTGTATCAAGTTTCATAACCAGCATCCATTTTTAACAATTAAAATGTATTTTAATCAAAGTTCTTCTCATCTTCACTAATTCAGCATTATTGTTTTTGTTCTCTGACAGAGTGATGTTCCAATTGACCTGCTGGATGTTGATAAGAATTCAGCAGTGGTCAGTTTCAGCGAATGTGATTCAGAGGTAATGCACACGTTCCATCCTATGCACCACATCATTAAGCTTACTTAATCACATCACATGTGTTTGCCAAACTGTCATTGTTTATTCATCTATCCCCACAGTCAAACGGGAACTTCCTCCTCGCCACCTACAGGTGCCAAGCAAATACCACTAGGCTGGAACTGAAGGTGTCTCTTTCATTGTGTTTAAATTGTTTTCCATTATAATTACATATATTGTATTTTGTTTAAATTGCAAGCTAGACAGCATTTGAGCATTTGTCCTGATTTTCTCTTAGGTGAGGTCTATAGAGGGTCAGTATGGCACCCTTCAGGCTTATGTGACGCCAAGGCTTCAGCCCAAAACCTGCCAAGTGCGCCAGTACCAGATCAAACCGCTTTCCCTCCATCAGAGGACACACTCAATCGACCAGGAGCGGTGAGCTTAGAGACACACTCCTGTTTCCTTGCATATAATGCATTTATCTTGGCAAATGAACATTAACATGATTCTCTCTTCATCTCTAGGCCTGTGAACACCTTGAGACTGACAGGACAGTTCAGTTTTGCAGAGATCCATTCCTGGGTTGTGTTCTGTCTGCCTGAGGTCCCAGAGAAAACCCCAGCAGGAGACAGCATCACCTTCTACTTTCAGAACACTTTCTTGGGAACGCAGCTAGAAGCCACCTATTGGTGAGGCCAACCAATTCTTAATGGAATGTGTCCATAATTAATAACTATCTATTCTTGTTTGCGTACGTCTGTGTTTAAAAAGGTCTGATTATGCTTTATCATTAGCTATGTTTCCATCCAAAGTTGCACATTTAACTGCACAAAGTTCAAATATTGCACAAAACACAGTTTTCATCCCATGCGTTCAAGAGTACAAAATTGTCACTTCCTGGAAACTGGCGTAAAATATCTGTAATAAAAATAAAAGTTTCTGAAATTGGGGAAGCCACTGTGGCTCTTTTTTCATTCATCATAAATTACTAGTGTGCAGAGAAAGCACAATAAAAGCTGTCATGTTATCTTGGTTATATAGGTAAATGCCTGTGTGAGACAGTTCTGTGAGGTAATTATACCCTACCATTCTGATGACAGACTTTGGTTTAGGCATTTCAGAATGACCAAACCAACATTTGAGATGGTGTGCAATGAAATTGGTCCGCTGGTTAATCCGGTTATCCAATCACGTACTCTGTTGAGGCAAAGTCATGTGAATACATGTGATTATTTGGTAAATGTGTTTCCATCATATGCTTTTATGCTTTTTATCCATCTTTATCCAAAAATGATCCACCTTAATTGTGCACATACATTTTTTATGTGAATTATATATGTACATGTTACATTTTTTTTTTTATGCGATATCCCAAGATTCGCAATCAAAATAGGTGGATGGAGACATAGCTATTGTTGATTTCAAATATATATATTTTTGCCAATTATAGTTGGATAAAGATTCTACTAGATGATTGCATTATTAGAGGAAGTGTTGTGATCAATCATTTATAATTTTTTTTGGTTGCTTATTTTAATGGATTCCAGTAAAGGTGAAGCAAACTTCAAATCAGACAACATTTCTACCATATCCATACTGAAGGATGTTTTGTCCAAAGAGGCCACTAAGCGAAAAATCAATCTGAATATATCCTATGGTGAGTTGACAAACTGATCTGTTACATGTCAGTCTGCTAAATGTCACCCTCCCTTTGTCGAAATCCGATCACAAGTGGTCAGTGGAGATGCATTTAAGTTGCATAATACCAGGTGTAAACGGCAATCTGTCTTGTCTGACCACTTGTGATTGGTTCACCTGAGGACGAGATGAATGTTAATACCAGGCCCGGAGATTTTTTTTATTTTTTATTTATATTACAGTGATCTAAGAGTAACAAGTGCTTGCTGTGTTTATGTTGGTTTCAGAGGTGAATGAAGACTCTGTGAGCCATACTCTTCGAATGATTCATCCCAAGCTAGAATATCAGCTGGTTTTGGCCAAGAAAGTTCAGCTTATTGATGCTTTAAAGGTAAAATATTAAAAAGACAAACAAAAAAATTCTGCACAAAAAACAAGCATACTAGGTGTGTGTGTGTGTGTGTTGTATACAGGAGCTGCAGGTGCATGAGGGGAATGCAGATTTCCTGATTCCAGAGTATCGCAGTATACTGGATGAATCTGCCCAGCTCTTAGAAGAATATAAGAAACAACCTGCTCACTTAGAAAGATTGTACGGTAAGTGAACTCAGATGAGCACGGGAGACTGTATTTTACAATATATCATTTTTGATCTGTATTTTAGATTATTTACGTGGTGTAGATTTCCATAAGATGTTTTTATTTTTATTATTTTTTACACACAACCCCTGCATATTCCAATGATGTCTTTGCAAATGAAATAATGACATATCTATAAGTAAACAAACCTTTTTGTGTTGTTTTTTTACAGGTATGATCACTGATCTTTTCATTGACAAGTTCAAATTTAAAGGACAAAATGTCAAAACAAAGGTTTCACAGCTGCTTGCGATTTTGAACAACTATGAACTTGATTCATTGATGGAATTTTTCAGTGAAGCTTAATAGAATGTAAAATTCAATCAGTTTTAAGTTATGTGTTTGTGAATTTAGTTTTTACAATAAACATTTGGTATACTATAGGGATCAAGAAGATTCAAATTATAATTATATATATTGGTATACAGTACTCAGCCATTGTCTAGATGCATTTCTACAGAAATAAAACATTGTCATGAAAAATTCAAGTGTCTGTTGTGTTTGTTTGTTTTTTTTCTATTCAGTAGTGTCTGTCTTATGTGTTTGATAAAATTTAAGGTTTTAGCTTTTAGTGAATTCTGATATGTGACCCTGGACGACAAAACCAGACATAAGTCACATGGGCATATTTATGGCAATAGCCAGCAATACATTGTATGGGTCAAAATTATTGTTTTTTTTTTTCATGCCAAAAATCATTAGGATATTAAGTAAAGATCATGTCCCATGAAACTATTTTGTAAATTTCCTACCGTTAATATATCAAATGTATTATTACTAGTAATATGCATTGCTAAAGACTTAATTTGGACAACTTTAAAGGCGATTTTCTCAATATTTAGATTTTTTGCACCCTCAGAGTCCAGAATTTCAAATAGTTATATCTCGGCCAAATGTTCTACCCTAATAAACCATGCATCAATGGAAAGCTTATTTATTCAGCTTTCAGATTATGTATAAATCTCAATTTTTTGGACCCTGTTTTGTGGTCCAGAGTCACATAATGTGTGATATGGAGATTTTTGTTGTGTTTGATGGTAATGAAATAATTGGAAGAAAAAAATCCACAAGCAAGCAATCAATTAACTTTGAACAGAAGTTTCTACATATCTCAAATACTAGCCGATTTGGTAATGAGTAATGGCTCATAATAAAGTACCTTTACCTTCTAATAAAGGTATTTTAATGATTGTGCTTTTTTAAGGGATCTTTATGTTATATATCAGTATAGGCTATATATAGTTCTTTATTAATAAGCAGTTTTTAGTTCCCCAAATTGAAGAATTGTCCCCAATACTCTTATATTGTAATCCCTGAGCATGTGTAAACGTGCTATTATTATCATCATCATTTTTTACATTGTCCTCAAACAGTTTCAAAATTCCTTTGAGCCAATGAAAGCGACTCTCAACGGTTCGCTTAATAAAAGCGGAATCGCAGTTTGAACTTCACGGCACCCGTATAATCAATGACGTTTGGACTTTTTGCATTCTGATTGGTCCGTTTCAATAGTCGCGGGCTACTTGAACTGGGACAGCCACAATATCAAACTAGGCAGCTGCAAAGAGCAACACGGCGCCGTTTGACTTCATAGAAGCATCTTTTGTGAGTTAAACGAGGCGTGTTGCGAGGGTTTGCACACCGGCATGGCGCGGTTTTTGTAGAATAGTTGCATGATTTATTTTTGAATTTCGGTTTTGTAAAACGCCGCCTGCAACTGTTTATATTGTTTTCGTCCGGATTTCAACAGCTCACTTCTGCCAGTTCCCCTGGTTAGTGTGACTTATCCATGTTTGTTCGATGTTTACCTGCGTGTGTCGTATGATAACGTGTTAAAACATCAGATATTGTTTAAGTGCTTTCCATCTTCGGTCCATATTGCAGGGTGTCTTGAGCTGATCATCTGCTGGAAGGATGTCATCTGTCGGCCAAACACAAGGAAGCGCGGTTCCTGATTCAGGAACAGATAATCACAATCAGGAAAACATGCTTTCAAGGCTACGCGGCGCGGCAAAGAATCGGATTGAAAACCGGGAAAATGTTAACCCCAAGCCAGGCAACAGGACTGTACTGGGCGCCCTGGAGAACAATCACCGCAGACAGCCCGTTCTGCGCGCCGCTAAACAGGTTAGCGCATGCATGGCACATGACTATAAAGTGTGCTCTCTTAATGCTGACTGATTTTACCAGCTTTAGTGTAGCATGCATGATCTAGTTTATAACCAGTGTTATTCGTTTAAAACGAATTGCTAACTGCATAATATTGATTAGATAAACTAAAAGCAACTTTCAGTTAAAGTTGATCTAGTCATACTGCTCGCAAGCTTTGTCCCTTTGAATCACTAATGTGTGTGTGTGTATATATAAGCCTCGTTCCCTTTTGGCTCAAACGGCATTTATGGCGCCACAGGTTAAAATGAAATGCAGTGTTAAATGTCCGCAGCTCATTCCCTCCCAGTGCGCAGACCGCCATTTTACAAACTCACTCACTGCCTCCATAGTAAACCGGGTTGTTTGAGGCATCGCTCACTAAAATGACATTTCTACGCTCCCTGATATTCTAGGTCCTTATGACTATAACGTTACATCTTCTCTGAAGCACAAAAGATGTTTGTGACTGAGGCTGTCGTTCTGCCTGGTATTGATGGTTTTGGTACACTGCTACTGGCGAGCTGGCTAGGGTTACTCTTAATCTAACAGGTGCATGCCCAACCCATTCGCTTGGTCAGAATGTGTACAGCTTATGGAGTGGGTTCAAATTAACCCTAGTTGTGTTTTTTTTTTTTTTTTTTTTTTTTTTTTTTTTTTTTTTTTTTTTTTTTTACACAAATCCCACAATGAGAACACAAGGTAAAAACAAGTCTTGAACAATACTCCTGTTTATTTTTGGTAGTTTTAATTGCAACACCATGCAAGATGTAGTTCACAGTGGAATTTATGCATGAACTAATCGGCCTTCAATGCTGCGTCTCTTCAGATAATCCGTAAGTGCCCTCAGAAGATGGTTGAGAAACTAACAAATGGGCTTTTTGTGTTTATCTGTGCAGCTGCCTTTTAAATCGTAATTTTTTTTGTACGTGCACTTGATGCTATATACACTTTAGTGTTTTCATGACCCTGAACAAGTTAAGAAACCGTTGACCAATATTTGACAACTGAAATTGACTTGCTACTGCAAACATGTCCTATAATTGCTTGTATCCTTTTTTTTTTTTTTTTTTTTTTTTTTTTTAATTTACCAGTGATCCAATTTTTATATTTTCAGGTCTCTGGGCCCCAAATAATTGCATGCAAATCTGAAGAACATGGCAGGAGCTTTGGAGAGAAGCCCTCCACAAAGCCACCAGTTTTTCAGATTCATGTAGATGAGCCTGATGGTGCGTGTGCTAAGAAACAGTCTACCCAAAGAGCAGCCATGGATTGCTCCCCACTCACACTAAATCCCACCGTAACCCGCCTAAGGCAGCCCCTCGCCACTATCGATCTGCCAATGGAAGCTAGTTTTGGTAAGACAATCCCTTTCAGTGCCGGTCTTGTACTGCTCTGTAAATCCTGTAACATTACTTTTTTTATTTATTTTACGTATATAAAGATTCTCCAATGGATATGTCAGTAATTGATGGTGAGGAGAGGCCCACAAATGTCAATGAAGTCTCAGATTATGCTGCAGAAATACACACGCACTTGCGGGAAATGGAGGTGAGGAAGTGGATGTGTTTTTGTTTGAGTTCTGAACACTTCTGGACAAAAAAAAAGCAATGCACTGGTGTCATTTTTAAAGTGGTTGCTTGTGCTTCCTGTCATGCAGGTTAAGTCAAAACCAAAAGCAGGCTACATGAAGAAACAACCTGACATCACAAACAGCATGCGTGCCATCCTAGTAGACTGGTTGGTGGAGGTGGGAGAGGAGTACAAGCTCCAGAATGAGACCCTCTACCTGGCTGTGAACTACATTGATCGCTTTCTGTCTTCCATGTCTGTACTGAGAGGGAAACTACAGCTGGTAGGCACAGCTGCTATGCTTCTAGCTTCGTAAGTATCTTTGCCTTAAAGCCTCAGACGCCACACAAACCCCCCTCTCCATGCTCACACTTCTGTTTAACTGTAGGAAGTTTGAGGAGATCTACCCCCCAGAGGTGGCAGAATTTGTTTACATCACTGATGACACCTACACAAAGAAGCAAGTTTTGAGAATGGAGCATCTGGTGTTGACCGTTCTCTCGTTTGATCTTGCTGCTCCAACAATCAATCAGTTCCTCACCCAGTATTTCTTGCACCAGCCTGTGAGCAGCAAAGTGGAGAGCTTATCAATGGTGAGATGGTTTCCTGGAGTTGCATTTGAGTTTCCCTGTTATCACCTAAAAGTTTTTTTTTTTTTTTTTTTTCTCACCAGTTTCTTGGTGAGCTGAGTTTGATAGATTGTGACCCCTTCCTGAAGTACCTTCCATCTCAAACGGCTGCTGCGGCTTTCGTTTTGGCCAACCACATACTTGCAGGTGGATCTTGGGTAAGGTTGCACAAACCATTCTGATTGTGCATAAAGTATCACAAAGATTGGAGGTAAATGGCTCCATCTAGCCTACTGCTCAAGTGACCATAATGCTAACATTTCCTATTTGGATGTGTAGTTAGAACTTGCTGCTTTTTTCGGTCTGGTGGGGAAGAGCAACTTAATTTTCCGTCGGTCTTTGTACGTGATGTAACCATACACATCACAAGTAAATGGGGAAAATGTTGTCACTTGCAGTAGAACTAGAACTACTTTAAGAACTAGTATGATCAACCACATAACGTTTTGTGCTTAATTTCTTTCAGTCGAAGGCACTTGTTGAGATGACTGGCTACACTTTGGAAGATCTTATGCCGTGCATTCAGGATCTACATCAGACCTACCTCGGTGCTGCTCAGCACGCACAGCAGGCTGTTAGGGAGAAATACAAGGGCTCAAAGTAAGTTCAATTAACCTACATGCCCAATGGCTTTGTGTTAGCCTGTCTTTTGATTGCTTTAAATTAACTTTGTTCTTTCTCCTTCCAGGTACCATGAAGTCTCTCTCATTGAGCCTCCAGAGAAGCTGATGCTGAACTAACTGCCCCATCTACATTGTTCATGTGTTCCATACCTCCATGGGAATTGTGCACACTTGATGCTTTATTTCCATATCCAATAACTGAAGCCATGGCCTCAATTTTGGGGGAATGGTGAGATTTTAGTAATGTGTAAATTTGTTTTTTTTATTAGCAGTCCTTAAGGATTGTGCCTTTTTTATGCTTGATACAACCAGATACTTGTACATTAGGTAATTCAAGCATTGTTATATTTCAGTGTTTGTATTCTATTTTTATGAGACTCCAGCAGTGCACTTTATCTTTTTTACACTGTTAAAGTGACCTTCCCCTCCTACATCTTAATAAAAGTGCTGCTGGCCGTTAATATGCTTGTCTTGTATGTTAATCACAAGTTGAGGTGGGTCTCACAGGCGGTGTAGTTTTCTGAAAGGCAACTCTTTAACACTCTTCCCAGCATAAGGTGTTTGATTAAGGCCCAAAAGCAATAGTTACTGCAATAAGTGTTGTAGTATCTTAAGGTAAATGCAGCTCTTCATTGGTTAACAAGTGCAGGTCCCTTAAATATGAAAACTTTCTTCGACAGACATGAAGCTGATGTTAACAATGGAACCTTTATGTAAAGCATTATCAAAGAAATGCTGAAGGCATCTGAATGTTACTTACTGCATAAGTAGTGTAGGCTGCCTTTACAGCTAACTATAGTTTAAAATGTAAACCAGTTTAAGTCTTATGTACTTTATCCTATTAATTTAAAGATGGGAAATGCTGCTGTGGGGTTGCTTTAAATGTTGGATTTCTTCTGAATTTCTTAGTTCTCACTTGTTTCTCAAAGGTGTATGTTTCTCAAAACACTTTAGTACCATAATAGATCAAGTGTACTTTTCCAAACATTTCAGCATGTTCATATAACCACCACCACTGTTCAGAATGTGTGTCTGAGAATCATAAGTAGAAAAGGACACAGATTCCATCAAGCCCTTTTGATAACACTAGATATAACATGGGTTCAGTTACAAATTAAGTAACGCAAGTGTATTTTCTAATGTGGCAACTGCAGCCTGTATTGTTATTCCATAAAGGTTATTTGAAACCTGTATCTCGCATTGTTTGTTGAATGAACTTAAAATTACTAAACTGAAAAATTATATGGTTTTGGTTAATGTTACAAGTGTAAAACAATGCTTGTGGACTGAAAATGTGCAACTCGAAAGCATTACATCAGGTTTTGAAAATGATTAATTGTTAGTGTTCATTGTAATGTAAACCTTGTGAAAAGTAACAAAAACGTGCACTTATTCCCAGAGGAATCATCTCTCCCCCTCTTTTAAATCTTAATGTTAAAAGAGCACAATCTATTAATGCATACTATTGTAACCATATTGTCTGAAGCATTTTTTACATACAACAGAAACCATCACTGACTTATCCTTGACCAAGCCAATGGTTTTTGTACTAGTGGTATTTTAAATCAGTTACACATCAGCTCTAATACAATCCACTGATTGCTACATCCTTCAGTAACAACCATTTAACGGTTTCAAACTATCACACCATCACAAATGTTAGTTACTAATAATATTAGATCATAGATTTTATTCATCTCCACAGACCAGTTATAAAGTGGCAATAAATAGACATGCCTTGAACAAGCAAATAATTGACTCTCAAATGCAGCAAAAACTTGCCCTGACAATAAATAGCACTGAAGGCAAAGAACAGTTAAGTATAGGGCTCTATGTGATAGATGAGAATCACAGGATATTTACACCTTAGTCATTGGTTCATATGAAGAAGGTATCCTAAAGTAACTTGAACTCAAATGGCATTTAGATCATTGTCAACTATTGTGAAATGCTTGGGGGCAAGGTACATTAAGACTTTCAAGGTAACCCAGTACAATAAAAACGAACATATAAAAATGGAATCAAACTGAAGAACAGACAAGTATAACGACAACTGAAGCTCGATTTCCCAGTGTCACAGGATCTCATTAGAAAGACAAGCTATTAAGAGCTAGATCTATTTACCCTAGCATTTAAGATTCAATAGTTCAAGGGCTCCTCTCTACCCCCCAAAAATCTATATAAAAACTCTAATGAACTGAAAACAGTTGTACCCCCTTAGACAACTGTGCACAGAGATACATCTTGTGGCTGATTTGATTTTTTGGATGCAGTCTGTCAGATTGATAGAGTCTCTCCAAACATAGCAAACGCCTCAGTGCAGAGGAGGACATCCATCTCTGAGCAAACAGACTTGGCCATCTTGCTTGTAAATCAATCTTGAACCTGTCCCAATCTGTGAACTGTGTAGTAGTATGTGAATGTTCAGAGAGCAGTTAGACGCCAGTGGGAGCAAGGCGGCTAATAAAGGCAATGCTGTTGAGACACATCCTCCTGAAGAAGGCAGGGCAGCTGGGCTTCATCACAAAATGCTCTAGTAAGATCCTCAGCTCTGTGAACAGAGTCCTGACAGGACACAAACACAAATCAAACACCGATAGAGGACTCATGTATTTCCAAAATATTACAATTTTCCACAGAAATGAGAACAATACAAATTACCCCATATTTTGGTGCATGTGTGCAAATTAGAGCCCTGCACAAGCCTCAAAACAGCCAGCTTATCAAAAATCTTGGCCCATTTGTTTTTTTTTTTATCCTCCCTATTACACATTGTTGCAGCCATTAAAATAGTTCAGTTTTGGTTATTAATGTCAAAGTAGTTATATTTAGTTTATTTATATATATATAGTTTCTTTATTACGTTAATTTAGAAAAATGTTTGGAGCATTTTTTGTTTAACAAATAATTTTTTTAATTTAACAAAGTGACCAAGCAGCCAATAGCCGACAGTGAGTTAACCCAACGCTAGTAATATGCGATATAAACGATACAAAATTGACCTACGATAGAGATTTTAATTCTATTGTGATAATGCATGTTGTTGATGACAGAATCTACCCGCGAAATTTAGAGCCATGAGCTGCAACTGATTGCACCGCATCATCATATTCGTCATCTTGAGTAAACATAGCTGAAAGCAAAACGTGAAAAAGACCGGTGCAACATCCATTATTTGGACTTGGTTCGGATTTAAGCCCTCAGATGCACACACACGCTCTGTCTTTGTAGTCTCTGCAGTTTGTCTATACAAAAGACACAAACGCATAAACTGTCACTTCATGAGAATAGACTTTGCGGTTTCTTTAATTTGAGAAATGATTCTTCATATCATGTAATGAACAGACACTCAAAGGTCTTAACGACAACCCGTCAAAATAAAAGTTTAAAAAGAAAATTTTCAGATTATTTTAGAATACTGTTGTAGCCTACAGTAGATTTAGGAATAATTAATCTCTACTATTAATAATAATTATGCCTAGATGGTTGCTTATTTTTCACTTGATCTTTTTATAAACAATGTTCACTTTTAAACAGCATACAGCCTTTAAATGTTTAGGTATTTACTTATAAAGATTATCATCATAAATAATAAACTTATTGAATTGTATTTTTTTTTTTTTTATTTAAAAAAAAAAAAAAAAAAAAAAAAAAAAAAGTATGGTATTGGTACCAACTACTGGAATTTTGGTATGGTGACATCCCTATTCCCTAATTCACAGTATCCGTTCCTTTATTAACAAGACACCAGTTTTCATTTCATTAAGAGAACAAAACGTTTAAAACAAAATGCGTTACATTAGGCTGCAAGTAAGAAACTTTCGTAAAGTTTAAGCCTGGCTATTCACTGCCATTATATGGATAAGCACGTACAGGACGTTTTTAAAACTTTCTGCTTTATCTTTGTTAAAGTCTCTGCAGCTAGTGTACTTGAATTTTATTTATCTGCAACATTATGTTGTATAATTTCAGTTTTGCACAATAAATGTTCTCAAAACTACATACAACGTTTCCTTCTTTAAAAAAAAAAAAAAATTTAGCGGTTTGGCTTTCCTTAGGGTCTATGTAACCTGTTCTAAATTGGTTCTATTATAATTTATATATTGCGATATATATAGTTAAATCACAAGAAGCTGCAATGTATAGCGCAATATGGATTTTAGGCCATATCACCCATCCCTACCCAACGCTTTAGCCTCTCAAATCAACACTTGACTTGTCTTGCTTATAATAAAATCCATAGGTATCAAACACTTCAAGCGTCACAATATTAGTTAGTTTAAACATTTATCACCACTACCATCACCACCACACGATTCATAGGTTTTCAATACGATTCAAGAACAATTTGTCAATTCAGAATGATTCGATTCGAGACAATTCACATTAAAATTCGATGCGATTCGATTCTGCATTTTTTTAATATGCATTCATAGGATTATTAAAATGCTTCCCCCAATGTGTCTTAGTTAAGGTGTGAATTACACCAAGGCCTTCAAGGGTCACTATTTTAATAGCCTATAAAAATTGGCATTTGTAGAAATGTACATAAGACAAAATGTAAAAAGGCTTTAAAAGCATTGTTAGGTCATGTTAACTATTGTGTAGTAGGCTATAGTGTTAATGGCTACACAACCTGATTAAAGTGTTCCAGGTACATTAAACATGCAATGCTTCCATGGAGAGAATATCATGCATAATCCTAAACTAACTTTTCTTCACGGAACAGAAAGAAAAGCCCTCTTTGTTCTCTTTATACGGAACATTTTCCTGATGATGATTATTCTGAAAGAAAGCGCCATGCGTCTACTGTTGCTATAGTAACGAACACAACTTTAATGCGCATCTGATTGATAGATAAACCACGCGCTCTTATTTCAGTGTTAATGTAGTTATTTCAGCAGTTTCCTTCGTACGTTCAGTTAAACGACATTACGTTAAATTTCATTAATCATTCATCAGAACTGTGCGTTCGCAACAGCGATCGCAAACGAAACGGGCTTAGTGTCATTCGTTTTAATAAAGATGATTGTGTTTTTGAGCATTCAATTTTTGAGACTTACTTTTAGTTTCACTTGCGACCGTCTGCGTGTTGGCTTGCTTCATTCATTCAGTTGCAGTAGGAGTCATATCTGACTACACCATGGCATATAGCCTATAACATGCTCTCACACGTTTATTTTTTAATATATTTGCCAGGAAAATGTGTAGTTTAAACAACCAGATGCATTTATACGTTACAAAATTTGTTACATTTACACAAATTCAGAAGGTGATCTGGGACGCATTTCAGATGATTTTTTTTTTTGACTGATCGCATATAATCCGTATCGAAAGAATTTCGGAAAGCATTTACTCATGATTTTAGGGTGGTAAGGACAATCACACTCATACATTTAAAATACAGTATTTACTCATGGTCTTTTCACAATCGGATAGATATCTGATAAGAGAAATCGAATGAAGTGACCAGTTGTAAAAAGGCCATAACTGCAGCTGCGCTGAAGGAACGCTCACTACTGCTGCTGGCGTGGACTCTGAAAACCGTGCGAGCTAGTCTTGACAGTCGCGGTATCATGGTCTCATGTTCATGGTTTCTTTTAATTAATGAATGTCTAAAAATATTAAACGAAGGAGAAGCCTAAAAAAGGTCCCGAAGCCTGGCCCGCGTTTGAGGCATGACATGAAAATTGGCCCTTGTCAGGGCCAATTGGTAAAAGTCAGGGCCCATCGGGCTCGGGCAGAAATGCAGGGCTCTAGTACAAATAACACTAGTCAGTGTGTACATGATTCTTACCGGCAGTATGGGTTGCGTCTTGAGGTATAGCGCAGAGTGAGAAACCGATAGTAGATGAAGGGCTGAAGCAAACTGCCCTGGCCACTGTGAACCACAAACCAAAATTAATTTCATCTTATTACAAGAAACACATTGGCTTTAGTCAAGCTTTTTACCAGTACCAAAAATCCTTTTTACCATAAAAAGCCCACTTTATCATACAAATCCGATTCCAAAAAAGTTGTACTGTACAAATTGTGAATGAAATCAGAATGCAATGATGTGGAAGTTTCAAATTTCAATATTTTATACAGAATACAACATAGATGACATATCAAATGTTTAAACTGAGAAAAAGTATAATTTTAAGGGAAAAATAAGTTGATTTTAAATTTCATGGCATCAACACATCTCAAAAAAGTTGGGACAAGGCCATGTTTCCCACTGTGTGGCATCCCCTCTTCTTTTTATAACAGTCTGCAAACGTCTGGGGACTGAGGAGACAAGTTGCTCAAGTTTAGGAATAGGAATGTTGTCCCATTCTTGTCTGATACAGGCTTCTAGTTGCTCAACTGTCTTAGGTCTTCTTTGTCGCATCTTCCTCTTTATGATGTGCCAAATGTTTTCTATGGGTGAAAGATCTGGACTGCAGACTGGCCATTTCAGTACCCGGATCCTTCTTCTACGCAGCCATGATGTTGTAATTGATGCAGTATGTGATCTGGCATTGTCATGTTGGAAAATGCAAGGTCTTCCCTGAAAGAGACGACGTCTGGATGGGAGCATATGTTGTTCTAGAACTTGGATATACCTTTCAGCATTGATGGTGCCTTTCCAGATGTGTAAGCTGCCCATGCCACACGTACTCATGCAACCCCATACCATCAGAGATGCAGGCTTCTGAACTGAGCGCTGATCACAACTTGGGTTGTCCTTGTCCTCTTTAGTCCGGATGACATGGTGTCCCAGTTTTCCAAAAAGAACTTCAAATTTTGATTCGTCTGACCACAGAACAGTTTTCCACTTTGCCACAGTCCATTTTAAATGAGCCTTGGCCCAGAGAAAACACCTGCGCTTTTGGATCAATGTTTAGATATGGCTTCTTTTTTGACCTATAGAGTTTTAGCCGGCAACGGCGAATGGCACGGTGGATTGTGTTCACCGACAAGGTTTTCTGGAAGTATTCCTGAGCCCATGTTGTGATTTCCATTACAGTATCATTCCTGTATGTGATGCAGTGCCATCTAAGGGCCCGAAGATCACGGGCATCCAGTATGGTTTTCCGGCCTTGACCCTTACGCACAGAGATTGTTCCAGATTCTCTGAATCTTTGGATGATATTATGCACTGTAGATGATGATAACTTCAAACTCTTTGCATTTTTTCTCTGAGAATCTCCTTTCTGATATTGCTCCACTATTTTTGGCTGCAGCATTGGGGGAATTGGTGATCCTCTGCCCATCTTGACTTCTGAGAGACACTGCCACTCTGAGAGGCTCTTTTTATACCCAATCATGTTGCCAATTGACCTAATAAGTTGCAAATTGGTCCTCCAGCTGTTCCTTATATGTACATTTAACTTTTCTGGCCTCTTATTGCTACCGGTCCCAACTTTTTTGGAATGTGTAGCTCTCATGAAATCCAAAATGAGCCAATATTTGACATGACATTTCAAAATGTCTCACTTTCAACATTTGATATGTTATCTATATTCTATTGTGAATAAAATATAAGTTTATGAGATTTGTAAATGATTGCATTCCTTTTTTATTCACAATTTGTACAGTGTCCCATCTTTTTTGGAATTGGGTTTGTATTTTTGATGCATGCATTTCTAAGGCCTCTAAAATGTTCAAAATTGCCTTCTGTCGTCTGATTGATAGTTTATACTTTTTCATAACAATGCTAAAAATGTCTACCTTGAGGTTGTGGTACACGTCTTTGTACTGTGAAATCTTTACTGTTTTTATAAAGTTAACAAGAATAAGTTTAATATTGTATGTAAAACACTTGCAGGACCGAAGCAACTTAAGTTTATTTGATTATCCATATATAATTTTTAGAAAAATCATGTTAAAAAGTGAGCATCAAATATAATCATTAGGCTTTTGAGGAACATTTATTTGTACATCTGTACATGAACATCATCATTGTATTGCATTGCATTTAATAAAAACTACGGAGCTTTGATCATAAAACTATTTATTTATACATCATCTTACGAAGAAACAAATGGGAGATTTAGAGTGATCTAACTGAACTGATATGTATATGCATTTCATGCAAGTAATCTGCAAAATATGGTTATAGATCTCATTGATATGCAGTACAAGCTATTAGAATTATCTTACTTTTGGCCATATATAATGCACATTACAAATTTTGCTCAGTTTGAGTCTCTGAATAAAATTGAGGCGTTTCTCCCACCTCCAGTATGAGCTTCATATTCTCAGTATATCATATTATCTGATTCATAAAGGCCTGATATAAATGTGATACTCAAAAAAAACTATGCAAAAAATTGTCAATAAACTGGTCCATTAAAAAAAAAAAAAAAAAAAGATGTGTCTTATTTCATGTGAGGCTTTACAGGATTAAGAATCCTCACCTGAAGAGCATGAAGACTGTGGCTGGCATCAAGAAGATTTCATTGCAAGCGATAAACTTTAGGATGTTCTGCTGATTGGCTGTGAGCTTGTTCAGAAAGTTCCTCACAAACATAAGGCTGTTTGGGCCCATGGTCTGAGGACAGATGACAGACAAATAAATCAGGATGGAATTATAGCAAAACACATTTCAGCTACGCAAATGAGAAGGGCAGAGACTTACATCAAGGACTTTTTTAGTATATGTGGTGGCGTGGAGAAGTGAGAAGAGGAACACAGGAAATATGCTCACTGACAACACAAGTCAAGGCTGCATAAAGACAAAAATGATGCCATAAAACAAAGAAAAACAGATTTTGCCTTAAAATATTTCCGGAGGAAGGGGTCTTCAAGAAAGGATACTTGTGATAGGGTAGGAGTTGACTAGGATGAGGGAGTAGAGGAGATAGTGGCAGCTGTCCTCCTGTAAGGCCTGAGCCAGGAAGGCTCTGCTCAGCTGAAAGTGAGGAAGTCTCTGGTGCAGACGCAGAGCGCTGGTCAAGGCATTTGCCAGCAATGCCCTCTGATAGAAGTTAGCAGCTGCTTGGGGCCTTGACAAAGAAAAAGCAATTATTCTTCTCCCAATCTTTCACTTAATTTTAAATGTATGAGCATGGATGCCCTTACCACCCTAAAAAAAATAAATAAAAAAAAAAATAAAATAAAAAAATCCACATCCTCATCATAATAATGTGAGTCAACAAGGTACAATTTTTTTTAACCCTTTAACTGTCACCGTCCCATTAGCGGGACACTTGGCGCTCTCAATCTTCCATATCAATCTTCATAAATTAGGCATCATTCGAAAGCTTACAGTCTCGGTATTCATCTTGTGAAAACCATTCTGAAATCAGACATTGCGTTTCCAAGGAAACGGTACTTAAATTGCGTTTGCACTATTTGCCATCGCCACTTTACCTCTATAATTCACTTTATCCATCTTTTTTAATCGTTCTTCTGTTGTTGTTACTGTTAAACTTTTGTTGTTATTGTTTTGTTGTTGTTAGGCACCTAGGGTCTGAGAGTCATAGAATTTCAATTCTCTGTATGCATGTACTGTATGGCAGAATTGACAAAGCTGACTTTGACTTTGATTTAGCAGGCTCCTCCTGGTGTCATGTTTCATATTACAAAATCTACTACACTGTATTACAGTTAAAACTAATTCTAATCTTGACAAAACACATTGTTGGAAAGGTCAGAGTCTCAATGTTACACATTTGATCTCTGTTTTGTGAATATTATGACAAATGCGTTAAAGGTGCAGCATGTAATATTTATAAAGGATCTATTGACAGAAATGCAATATAATATCAGGGTTTTTCCTACATAGAGAACTACAAGGCAGCAGCCTCCGTCAAATTTCGTGACTATCTTGCTGGAGTTTATGTCTGTTTCTAAATGATGTTGTACTCACTAGTACCGGGTGTCTGTTAGATCACACAACACAAGGACTATGAATTGGTATATTTCATATTATCATAGGTTTTTGCACTCTGAAAGATTATTAAAAGCCTATCTTGTTCTGTCATATCTATCCTACCTTGTTGCCCTATTAAAAAGCTGCACAATACATGTAAAATAAATGTCTTTATATTATTATGTGTGTAGAGCCGTCTATATACAATTATTTACATTCATATATAAATAAATAAAATAACTTGTTTTTCATGAATGTATTTAATAAGAACACAAATAGTAATTTGTACCTTTTTATTAACACGTTTAGATTTTATAAAATTACTGTCCAAAGATTTTTTTTTTTTTTTTTCAAGAATTACTTTTTGCTGCTGAACTATACACTCACTAATAATTTATGATTATAAATAATTTATGACTAATAGCTTATGATTATATATATTTGTTGTTTTCTCTATAATGAAGTAGTGTGTACTTAGTGGATTCTGGATTGTGTTTAATAAATAAAAGAGTGACCATTAGTTCCACAAACACAGATATTCTATACTGATGTAGAAATATATGAATGATACATTTATAACCCTTTTCTCTGGCCATATTATTGTGAAGGTTTCAGTTATTTACTGAATTTAATAAATACTTAAATCTTTAAAGGCGTTAGCTTGTAATCTTACACTGCAAAACGATAACTTACAAAGGATTAAATTCATAATTATTTAATGAACAAAGCACACAGAAAATGTATGACAAAGCCCTAAATCAGACAATTAATCTGCATAATCACGGGCCGCAGGTCGGCCAAGCCAAGCAGGATTTTACCACCTCCACCTCATTTTGAGCCAGGAAAAACCCTGAATATACAGAACTATGTTTTCAGTGGTGTATAAAGACCTTATATAATAAACCATTATGTTTTTATTACCTTAGAATGAGCCATTTCTATCTACATACACCACGGGTCCCCTTACAGTAAAGTTACTGTAAATGGACAAACTGCTCAGAGCACTAGCTACTCTCTGCTGTCTCAGACGACGACATCTTTGTCCTGTCGGATAGTAGCTTCTCTGTGTGCTTCGAAAGTGAGGGGTGAGTGATGGGCAGTTGCAATTTGCAACCTCACTGCTAGATTCCGCTAAAATGTACACACTGCACCTTTAATTTGTGACAGGAGTGCATCAAAAAAAAAAAAAGTCTGTAGAATGTGGGTGTCACCCGGGGGCTATTTTTGGTATAGCGAAAACACAAAATCTCATGGGACCTTTAATTTGATATATCATCTTCACATTTGGGACACAACTTTGTCATATGGCATTGAGTTAATAGTATTTTTGGATAAATAAAAAAATTGTAAAATATATATTTTGTATAAAATAAAAAAATGTTTAGTACACTTTTACAGAAAATTTAACCAACTTCTGTATTCCAAAGCATTCATGAAGTACGACCATTTAAGTTTGGATAGTGCTTTTTTCACATCTATGCTGAAAAAAGAGGGTGACAGTTAAGAAGCTTGTGAAAGTGCCTTGTGAAGGAACATGACTCACCCAAGCAGGGGGAGAATGAACATGATGGAGCAGTAGACAGTGAACAGCCGTGACAGCCACATAGCCGTTTCCAACTTGTTACTCAAGAGGAATTGCTGTAACACATTAATATGATCATGAGTCATAACATTCCTAAATAAAGCAATTAAAAGGCAAGGAAATATAAGAAAAATTGTAAAAAACATTGTACTTACCGCAGGTCCAGCCTGAGGTGGAGGAGGAGGTGGACTCCTTTGCTCTGTGTCTGCCATCTTTCAAATATTAGAAGGCTTGATTTCCTGAGAGAAATAACATAATTTGCATGCAAAAAAGTTTAGATAATACATTTTACACAATCATGCACCCAGGTTGCTTATTAACTCTTGAAGGAAGAGAAGAGAAAGTGACGAGTTAATCTTTCTAAATCCTGAAACAGTTCTTAAGCAGTTGTGGGGGTGGGCAAAAGACACAAGCTCGATGCGTATTAATTATGCTTATTTAAACATATAGCTTTCTTACAACAAATTATTGAAAAGAAAGAAAAAAGAAAAGGTTTGTATTGTATCACCGAGGCACTAGCACAAAGCAACACAAATTCCTTGTCAATGTAACTGCTGACTAGTCATCATGACAACTAACAAATTACAGATTTGTGGATATTACTGTGCACTTGTCAAACACCGCCAGTTTATTAAATACTTAAATAAAATATAAGCATGGTCCATAAGGTAACGTTAGTTATAAAGCAGCCAATTTATTTCAGTTAAAATATGTTGGAAAAATCTAGAACACTCTTCATTACCCTGAGGAGCTAACAATGTAGCCGATAAGCTAACTCAACACACAACCCGACTACAACCACTGACAGCCCTGAAATACCTTCAACTTATGCGCATATTTATACTGCCAAAAATATCATAGATAAAACGTACCAATACCTGTGATATATCGTTAATTATTAGTTTTTGTGATGAAAATCGGCGTTATTGTCACCGCTCGGGGCGCACACGCTTCTCTCTGGAATAATGCACTAGCGATTGGTCAGCTGAGGCGACCTCGCGACCTCTGTAGATCACCGAAATCTCGCGATGTTTGGGACCAAACGATTTGCTCAATTTTATTGGCGCGCCACCGCTGTCAATCAACGGCTATCAGTTTTTTTTTTTTTGTGCTTTATTTCAAATATTTGCCTAGAAAATATTTCACATATACGCCATAATAAAATAATAAATATTTATGTAATAAATAATGTTACACAATGATAATACAATCTCTGTTTGTGAATACAAATAATATAAACAACCAAATGATATAAAGGATTATAAATAACTACCCATTAAGCACCCTAGCAACACGATAAAATCACTATAACACCTTAGCATCGCGTCCAGTTTTGTACGTTCTCTCTTTCTTCAGAAAATGCAAACATTTAGTTGTTTCACTCTCACGAGGGCGCATAAAATGTTGTCAGCTGTAATAAAATTAAAATAAAATAATTAAAAATAAAAAAAGAGAGCGAGATCGATTAGTTAGAACTCTAGTTTTCCACTCTGGAAATGTTTGAGTCAGTTCAGCGCGGCGGTGTGCGCAAGCTTGCAGAGCTCCACGAGTTTGTAGTGATGCACGCGCGACCTTTCCTAAAGTCCAGTGACCTCGACACACGCAGGACAGACACATTTGGATAAAAGACAGCCGCTATTACAGTTTCTTATGTCATAACGGCAGAAGGTCAGTAGTTCGTTTTTATTCGCTGAGACTGTTTTGAGACGGTTGACGACTGGGTATCTATATCAGGCATGGGAAGAATTTAATTGCATACATCGATTATACTAAACAATTAAATATTTATATATTTATAAAAATTAAAAAAATCCATTGGAATGCATGAAAAGTAAATCATGTTAACAACTTTTTGCACGTCTCGCGACATCCTATGTGATCAGCGTGCAGCACTGTTCCGACCATAAACAGGTGTCTGTACTACTCCTGCAAAAATGCGATGTAAAACAGCAGTGCATATTCATAAAGCTCTGCATTTGTGTCTGTGTATGCCTGCGTTTGTCACAGATGTTGACGTTCGAGGCGCTTCTCGTGAAAGAGCTGCAAAAACAGCAGAGCAGGGCAGAGTTCTGTGACATTGTGCTGCAGACTCAAGGTTTGGCATCTCGCAGAAGTCTCATTCGTCAATTTTTTTCGATCTTACAACATGTTTACCGTACCTTCTCCACCCCTGTCCAGGTGTTTCAGTGCCAATGCACAGCTGTGTGTTGTCTGCATTCAGCCCTTGGCTCTGTGGAACTTTGTCAGCCATGCCATCGCCCCAGAATGGACAGAGAAGACTGATTGAAGTCCAAGCTGTGGAGGCCTGCACGTTGCTCAGTCTGGTCAGTCTGCTGTACTCAGGTCAGTTCAAGGAGGACAAAGAGGAAGTCCTATTAGCAGCCTGCAAACTAGGCATCAACATACCTCAACGAGAAGCAAAGAGGTTGGCTACTGAGCAAAACACACAGACGGAGTGGACGAAAGCGGTGATGGAGAGAGAGTGCCAGACCGAGTCTGATCCGACATTCCCCTCTGAAAGTCAAAACCCCAAAGAAACAATTGAAACTGTAATTGGCCCTTTGTCATGGAAGAGCGATCAGGGCCTCTGCACATACACCAATGGCTCTGATATCACCCTGGCAACACTTCAAAACGTCCAGGGTAATCCAGAGAACATGCCTTCCTTTCAAGTCATGGATGTGGTTCCTGAAACCGCTATGTATCCCACAGTGAGTGGACCTGCCTGTTTACCCCAGGTCTACCTATGTCCCCCTGCAGCTTCATACCAGCAGCCTCCAACCCCACTGCAAACTCACCCTCACCCTTCTCATAATACATATGCTGAGCAATTGGCTAATCAGGACCGGGCAACATTGGGGGGCGAGTGTGTTTTAGAAGCATTTGAACAGTTTGAGAGCAACCTCCCTGGTTTTATTAACTTCTTCATTGATACTAACATCTCGCAGGGCGTAGGGCAAAGGGAGCAGAGTCAGAGAGGGGACATTAAAACTGAGGGAAAGGCAAGAAGGGGGCAAAGGGCGGGGTTAAGTGGAGGATTCACTCTGAAGGGAGAAGTATTAAATGTCTATAAAAGAGAGCAAAATATGAATAGGTGCGGAAGGGTGGCGAGGTCAGTCTGGATGGGGCAAGGCGGGGGTAGGGTTGGAAGGATTCTAGACAACAGAAAGGTGTTGAAGAATCAAGAGAGGCTTAAACGGAGACGACAAGGCAGAGGAGTGATGAAAGAGGAAGGAGAGAGAGGCAAGTCTTCATCAAGGGCCAGATCCAGAAAGAGAAAGACAGGGAGCAGAGACAGATTGGTAGAACCAGTGTGTCAGGTAGGTGTCTCACGACATCTTAAGATGAGGAAGTATAACAATAAGGAGGTATGACTAAAAAATAACAAAAATCCTTGATTTTTATTCACTTTACAGTTTGAATAAATTATTTAAATGTAATCATATCATGATTAATCAAAATTTCTTAGATCTTTGAAGGGGAAAAAAGCTGAAAAAGTGTTACTTTGAATAAGAGCATCTGCTTAATGAATACATGGAAACTTACTGTAAGTTGCAGTGCTCAAAACATTATCCTAGATCAGATAAGACCATTCATTGAGAATTGAGACTATGTCTCGTTCAGAATTTCCACAATGTCCAATAGATGAATGCAATGACACATGATGCTTGTCAAAAAAAAAAAAATTAAAATATTATAAAAACACACTACTGTTCAGAAGTCTGGGATTAGAAAACCCAGAAAGGATCAAAAGTGATGAAGACATTTATAATTTTACAAACATTTCTACAGTCTTATAATGTTACAAAAGTTTAAATTTCAAATAAATGCTGGTCATCACTTTCTACAAAGAATCCTGTAAAAATATCATGATATTAAGCAGCATAACTGGTTTTAACATTGATAATAAGAAATGTATTAGAATGTCAGCATATTAGAATGATTTCTGAAGGATTATTTGGCTGGAGTAATGATGCTGAAAATTCACTAGAATAAATTACATTTGAAAATATATTCAAATAAAAAACTATTATTATTTTATAATATTCCAGTATTTGTGATCAAATAAATGCAGCCTTGGTCAGCATAAGAGATCTTTCCAACCCCAAACTTTTAAACAATAGTGTATATTTCAAAATATATTAAATATAAAAATATTACAAATTATATGATATGACCCCTTCAAATTATAAATGCAAATGCAACAAAGCAGTTACTCTAACATTCTCTGAAATAAAACACTTGTCACTTTTTCTGCAGGATACCGCTCCGCCTCCAAGACGAAGAGGTCGCCCCCGCACACGTCCCTTGCCCCAACAAAATGTTTCCCAAAATTTCAGTGGAACATCAACACCTGAGCAGAAAACCATGAACCCTCCAGCTCCATCCCTGATCCACACCGCACCTCTCCCAGCAACCAATCAGACCGGCCTCACTCAGCCAATGGACTGGCTAATAGATGACATCATTGCTGAGCTCCCTTTCATGCCCAACAATCAACACGGAGTAACGAATACTGTCACTGTTGATTCCAACGTGGATCATCCAAGAGCGCAGTCTTTGGTTAAGCTCACAGATCTTGGTATAGTCCAACCACAATCTGAAGGTGAGCTAACTGACATACTTGATAGTTTTCTGAGAACGTTTGAGCAGCACGTTGGCACAAGCGATTCAGATGTTCGAGACGGGATGGTGCCCTACGTAACAGATGGTAGTCAGACCTGTGGACATACAAACACATCAAATGCACACACCACTTCTATGAACACGACAACACAGGGGTCAGAAGCCTCATTATCCAAGAACAGACCACAAGTCTCATCTGTTCATAAACCACAGAAACCATCGGGTTATTGGCAGGTGTCAGGTGTGACAGTGGAGAAATCACTAGCACAGCAAGGTGAAGAGAAGCCTAAAACTGGCAGGATGACCAGAAGCCAGAGTAGGAAGAGGAAGCTGGAAATGACTGAAGAACTGCCTAAGAAAAATGAGCTCCCAGTAAAACGGAAGAGAGTGAGGAAAAAAGAACAACTAGAGAAGCCAAAGGTGGAAGCATCTCTACTGAGGGAGAAAAAAGGACGAACAAGAAAGCTGCACAGTGAGCAAAAAGGCTCCAGCAGCATGGTTGACTCAAGCTGCTGTGTTGCGAGCGCTTTGAGGAGAGTTCTAAACACGGCCAGTGCTCGCAAAGTGAAGTGTGCCACAAAAACAACGTTTCAAAAGACCATACAGAAGACTTTAGATGGGTCAAAGTCCTCAGAGTTGCATGATCACAAAGAGTCCAGTCTTGTACAAAAGATACAAGTGGGTCATGCTAAAAGAGACACGACCAAAACTCTTCTTCAGGTGCAGTGCAGTACAGGGACTTCACAACCCAAACGGCCAGTCACAAAGAATAAAACCACTGGGTCCCGTCCAGCTCTTTCTGCTTTTGAATTAATGAAAAAGATCTTGGAAAATCAGCAGAGCAAAGAGGAAGTGCAAAAGGGAGAAGATCACAGAATGCGGAATGTGATAAAACGGAGAGAGAAGGAGAGGCTTACAAACACGCAAGAGCGTGGAGCTGAGGTAAAAATGACTGACAACAGAGAGAAGAATGGTAGAATTATGGTCGAAGAGCACAGTAATAACAGAATAAACCAAAAACATGAGGAAACTAAAGGGAGATTGAAGGAGGCTGGCAATCAGATGAGCATATGCCTTCAGCAGACTCTACCTTCAGCTAAAGGTAAGAGCTCAAAACAATTCAGTTATTTGTTGATATTAGAGATTTTTTTTTAATGATTTGGCCGATATTGGATGTGTAATTGGCCATGCTCATTTCCCCTATTTTACATTTATAGTATTACCTTTGTTGCTAGCTAATGCTCACTTAAAATGAATGTTTAATTGAATTAAATGTAATATTTAGAAGTTTTTTGCTTCTGTCATTTTTATTAGTTTTTAATATTTCTATTTAGCTTAAATTTGTTTTATTTCAGTTTTAGTAATTTTAGTACTTTTTTCAGTTGTCAATACATATCAATTTTTAAGTTTTTCATTTATTTTTATTATTATTTTAGCTTTATTCATTTTTTTAATAGCTTTCGCTTTAGTTTAACAACGACCGTTATCATTTTAAACAAGTAATTTTTTATTTTATTTATATATATATATATATTTAGATAAATCTTTATAGATTTATTAGACTGATAATCTATTATCTTCTTTCTACCACTGAATAAACAAGGTAATTGCAACTTTATCTAGCAATTTTGACTTTATTTTTCTCAGAATTGCAATTCAGACTTCATAACACGCAGTTGATCTCAATTCTGAAAAAAAAAAAAATAATAATAATTCTGAGATAAAAGTCTTTTAAATTGTTTTATTCCATGGTGGAAACAAGCTTTCATATTTATTGGTTATTAGCAATATCATGAAAATAATGATTGTTTTTTTATTAGTACTTTTCTCTGGTAATTATTCTTTACTCACAGATTGCAGAATATCAAATGGAGAAAGACTGATGGAGAACAGCTACAACAAAGCAAGACTTGAGACTGCTGTCTCTCCCAATGATTCTCTTTTACAAAGATGCAGCACAGAAGGCGTCATGTTTAAAAACGCATCAGACATGCCTTTTGTCTTGCATGCACCGGACCCCACCATGCCTCTTGAGAAACTCCAAAACACACATGGGTCCACAGACAGTTCAGAGGAGGACGAGGATGTTGATGTTGTGGAGGTCTCTGGTTCTTTATCCGAGGTCTTCCCTGTGCTTCCGGTCACTGTGGACATTGTGCTCAGCACAGAGGACGAGGAAGAGGACGAAGACTACGAGATTGATGTGATAAGTTTAGGATCTAATTAAGCATGTACAAATTTCTGTTACTGTTCTGTTATATTTCTGTACAAATACTGTTTAGCTTCAGAGTTCTGAATAAATGTGCATTAATGCATATTTGTAGAACACGGTACAATTTCCCTGTATATTATTCAACACAGTTTACACAAATGTGACAGTTTTGACTTTGGTGGCTTCAGTTTCAGGCGTCAGACATTTTCTGAATGTTAAAGTTGTTTATTTGTGTGACAACTATGCCGTATAAATATAAAGACTACTATTAATGTCTGCAGTTTTCTTGTTGTTTCCCATGTTCAGAATAAAAAGACATGAATCTGACCTTAGTTGTTCTTGTGTTCAAATACAGGTTTCTGCATGTTCGATGATACTAAATCATGTATAGTGAAAGAATAAAATCTACTTGACAAAGTTTGATTTGTCTTGGACAGCAGGCAAAAAGCACCGGTCAACTAGAG
The DNA here is from genome assembly GCA_018749465.1 of Paracanthobrama guichenoti. Classification (NCBI taxonomy): domain Eukaryota; kingdom Metazoa; phylum Chordata; class Actinopteri; order Cypriniformes; family Gobionidae; genus Paracanthobrama; species Paracanthobrama guichenoti. The sequence goes on from CM031956.1 coordinate 30,917,138, forward strand.
AAATTCAAATAAATTTCACATCTGATTTCTGAGTTTACATCATATGTGTGATAAATCAGCACTGATTCACAACTTCTGACTGTCCTATCACAATAACCACACATAACAGTGCAAAGATTTTGAGCTCATCAGTGATTTATTATTAACTGAATGTGTAATATATTCCCTAAACTTTTCAAATAGCACCGATCCAGATATCTAATTCTGTGGTCAAATACTATTAGTGTTCATTTAAAAACTTAATATTGTTGTGTAATGAACTGGGTTATGGATTGGTTATAATGAAATTAATATACCTAGTGTAACTCACATCCTCACACACAATAACTGCACAGAACAGAGTCACTTAAGTGAACACAGGTTTATTTATTAATCATTTATTTGTGATGTTTTTGTCCTCTTACACATTACACCTGAGCTGCTCTCAGCCAGTCCCCATCCAGGGATATGGCCTAACTTAGCTTGGTTTGCATTGGTTGTGTTGAGCACCTCGGGAAGGTGTTGTTTTAGCACCTGACATTAGTCATTGTCGGTAACTGTGATTTGCACCCTCGTGTAAGACACGACGGTATGTGTGCCATGTGGAATAGCAATAAAAAGACACTCATTAGGAAAATCAGTGTGTGTAAAGCATGTTTGTCGGGCGGCAGGGTGATTGGTGTAGTGTCCCCTGGTAAGGCTGAGCTCTTAGTGCTGGATTCTGCGGATGGACTGGATCTGAGGGGTCTGGCTGTGGGAACCCCAGTTTCTCCAGTGCTGATAGTCTCCGCTGTGCCTCTCACACTCCATGATGTACTGCCTTCCCCTGTATCCTGGGAACTCGTAACACACAAAACTACACACATAGATGGAGAAATGAGGGTCAGGTATTTCTGTGCTGAAAGGAAATGAATACAGAGAAAATATAAAGAAGAAACTCACGCGCCACACTGCACATGCATGGAGCCCACTTCAGGGCCACACCATCCCATGGCCTGCAGAGAGGGGTAGTCGTCACACAGCTCCGCACTGCGGCCCAAGAAATTCTCCCTCTCGAAGATCATCATGCGACTGCTCTGGTGAGACTGAGGGAAAGCGAGAGAGTGTTTGACCCCATATATCCACATATTCAAGTGATTATATAATCACATAACAATATAGGAGCAGGCATTCATTTTTTACCTTATTAAAAAAATTAAGAGATTACTAAATAGTGTTTTGAATATGTTGTACATCACATGAGATAAAGACTCCAGTCATATCAGTAGTCTGATAAAAGCTAAAAGTATTTCCAACTTTGCCTTGATACATACAGTGCACTCACTGTATAGTAAAACTATACTACCGCAAACCTCAACTGCATGACTTTATATTGTCAAAGAATGTAAACTATATTATCGACCAGCAATATATTAAAAGTTGGATATATAGTACAAATTTGTACATACTGTACACTCACATAAAGCAATATGCTATAGCAAAGAAAAAAAATGGCTGTGTGATTATGTCATCACAAAATGGTAAATATACTATATTACAAATATCAAATTCTTAATTGCTTGCAAAATGTAAACTATATCATCGCCTGACTCTAATCTGCCAAATGTGTCTATAAGGCTTGAAGAAATTAAGATAGTATAAACATTAACATCATAATTTTCTGTAAAGCTGCTTTGTAACAATGATTGGTTCTTATTTTTTGTTTTTCCATAGAGCAGGTCACTTCACTGGGGCTGCCATTTTGCGATTGCATGACCAGTCGAATGCTACTTGCTTAATCTAAATAAATCCTGTTATGGACACTTTCGCTTGTCAAATAATTATTAAATATCGGCAGGCACAAAATACTTTCACGAGTTCATTTGCCCATATAATCGTTAAGCTATTATGGTTAAATGTATTTGGCTTGCTGTCCGCAGTGGAGGGGCTCAAGGAAGCAGCTTCAGCCCGAACTTAGATACTAATGCTTAGAAGATGAGTCTGGTAGCAAGATACATAAATTATGTTAATAGAGCTGGAGAGGTAGAGGGATGCCAAAACAGCTGATGCCAGAGCAAAGTGAGTGGCTGCTTATATGCTCTGGCAGTTAATTGAAAGATTAGATGGGTTCACTCATTGAAATTACATTTATGAACTTCACGTGTAATTTTAAAATTTCTAGTACAAGAAAGGAAATAAATAACTCACAGCGCAGTAGACAGGTCTAAAAGACATGAGTCTCTCCACATGATAGGACAGGTTTCCACTGTAGGAATCCCAGTGAGGATACTCTCCTCTCTCCAGGATGAACTGCTGTCCCTGGAAGTCATGGTGCTCATAACCCACCCAGCTATTGAAAAAGAGCATCCAGTCATGCATGGGCACATACTATTGCTCGAAGTTCCTTTAACAAACACTATACTCACGCGCCACTCTCCACGCGAACAGAACGGATGTTGTCGAAGCCACACTCCTGAATGTTGCAGCACTCTGAGGTGAATTCCTGACATTTTCCCTGGAAGTGTTCCTGCTCAAACACAGTCACCTAGGGACAGCAGAAGCACAAATGTAAAATGTGTGAAACGTTTGTTTTCTTATAATTTAAATGCAAAAGGTACTGAAACACATGACTTAAATACGTTTGAAATGATATGACTTTAGCATATTCTATTGATCCATATGCATTACTATAACAACACATATGTTTTTGAGATTAAAGACGGGTAAAGATAAGACTGAATGTGTTTGTTTAATGACAGTTTACCTTGAAGAAAGGAGCCATTCCCATGCCAGAGCTGATCATGGGCTGCATCATGCCGAATCGATTGAACCTATACATATTTCTATCTAAAAACAATCAGGGGAAAAAAACAGAAAAAAGATATTAAATATCAATTAAAAATAATTAGATACAAATTGAGAAATTAACATTTTTTTTAAGTATTAGAAGTAGGCTAAACTGTTCTTTATCATATTACTTTTAAAAACATTTACTTATAACATCCAATAATCTGTGTATTCTATTAATTGGGTATTTTATGAATAATAAAATGCATTAATAAAATGTAAATCAAAACCATTCGCGTAATGTGGCCATACTGAGAAGATGTTGGTAAAGAAGACCATAATAAGTTTATAATTGTGCCATGAGCTCGGTGAGATGTAATTTGGGATCTTACCGTTTTAGTCACTGAGCTCGAGAGTGGCACGCGCTTTAACGCCGGTTTCGCGTGGAGCTTTGAGAGAACCTGGCGCTTCAGTTTTATACCGACCGCCGCGTGCGCGCACGCCTATGTGCGCAGCCGCCATTGTGCGCACGGGGCGCGTGGACTGCCTCCTGACGGGCCACAGGGACAGGCTACAGGGTCGCCAGCTCAGCACATACTATAGAACTAGAAGTGCCACATGGGTGTTGTGAGCCCATTCACTGACAAGTGCAGTGCGTTTTGGGTGAAAGCAGGAGACACAAAGGGTTTGGCCCCAGTATGTTCGCGCAGGTCAGCACTCCTGCTCACAATGAGCCCAAAATGATGGGATTATCTGAGTGAACTTGCTCCAGCTGAGTGTGGGTTTGAAATGATGTATCTGAGCTGCTGTGGGTGCAGTGAGGAAAGTTGACCTGATTTTCATGCAAGTTACCAAGATTTCAGGGATCAAATGTAAAAGATTCAATGTCTGGTTAAAAAAAACAACTCTTTTTACCCAGGACACCCATGGTTGGATCAATATATAACAAAACAAAGCTACCAATTTTAAAAGATCAGTAGAAAAGTATTTTGACTTCATTAATATAATCCATAACAGACATTAAGGGGGGCATGTCCATATTAACGGTTTATTGTTGAATAATGTTTTCTATGTTTTTTATACATTTGCATTGTTGCCATTTTACTTTTTTTATTTACTTGTTATTATTTATTTATATAATTATTTGTAGAACAACCATATTTTGTGTAGGTTATGTGTACAGCACAAGTCCAATACAAATTTCCCTTCAATTACTTTTTATAATATTTATTTATTTGTTGAATTAATTTTGGTCCCCCAATGCTGAATATGTGATTGAAATGAAACAGTTTGTAAATCATTGTTAAATCATTGGTAAATTGGCACAAAAATCTTCACCACCAAAGTTATTGGTTCAGTTTCAGTCCCTCTAAAAATAAACTTTTGCCCCCATATTGATATGCATTAGGCTTGAAAGTTATACTATTTTATTCTCTCTCTCTCTGTCTCTCACACACGTACTCTCTTTCTCACTCCGTGCTGATGATGTGGGGCTTCTTTTCTGTGAGTCTGCTGAACACGGCATGTTTCATTGTGTCCGTGTAATCCTCACAGACTCAGCGCCAGGGTATAAGAGCTGTGGGCACGGCCAGATGCAAACACTCTCAGAGTGAACCCTGGGTACGGACACACACTCACTGAGCACACAGGTAAGACAGCAGGATATCCACTCACATACACATAAAACTTTAACCTAAAAGCTTGGAGAGTATAAGAGGGTTGGTTTTGATTTGCATTGCTATAATGAACACCATCACCCCGCACTTCCCCTTTGTCCCGATCACTTTAATATTGTTTCCCCCAAAGACCCCCTACATCCATTCCAAACATATGTTTTTGACTTTTTCATCTCCAAAAACACTTTATCCCTCTCTTCTGGGATAGATATGATCAAATATTATGTATACTAGTGGTTGCCCCTCCCATTTCTTTATTCTCAGTCTCAGTTTCGCAAGTCTAAGCTATATTACAATTATATGAATTTCCTTTTTATTAATTCTCTATTCTTAATTTTACCCCAGGCATCATGTCTTCCAGTGGAGAAAAAAAGACTGCCTCCCAGACCGACGGCAAGGCAGCCCAGAACAAGAAGTCCGAGATGGGCATGATGTCCTACAGGGTAAATCTTTTAAATAAACATACACACGTGCACGTCTCTTACGTCTCTTACGCTTGGATGTTGCTTTAACATTACACTAACGGGTTTCTCTCTCTCCGTTAGATGTACGTGTTTGACCAGGAGAACTTCCAGGGACGCATGATTGAGATTAACGCCGAGTGCATGAACGTTTGTGACATGGGCATGGACAGAGTTCGCTCACTACGTGTGGAGTGTGGACCGTAAGCATCACCGTCAAGTCTGCATCTATATAAAACACACATTTTAGAAAGAATAACATATCTTACTCACATCTTCATGTGCCCTCTGCAGTTTTGTGGGCTTTGAGCAGATGAACTTCTGCGGTGAGATGTACATCCTGGAGAAGGGCGAGTATCCTCGTTGGGATTCTTGGAGCAACTGTCAGAAGAACGACTACCTGCTTTCCTTCAGACCCGTCAGAATGGTGTGTAAATGCACACACGCAATGCTCTCACACCTTCAGGCCAGTTATTTGAATGCATTCCAAATGCATTGACCACTTTCTTGATCCTGCAGGACCCTGAGAAGCACAAGATCTGCCTGTATGAGGTTGGTGAGTACAAGGGCCGCAAGATGGAGATCATGGATGATGACGTTCCCAGCCTGTTCTCCTATGGATTCACCGACAGAGTTGGCAGCATCATGGTCAGCTGTGGAACGTAAGTGTAAAGTACCTGTGGTTTCACTCAGACAAACCTCTGTGCACTTCCCAAAAGCTTGTCAGTATTGACAAATGTGGCTGTCAAAAAACTTATTAAAATGTAAACCAGGAAAAAAAAAAAAATTATAGATATAATAAGAATAACAATCTGGCATAACAAGATGTTTTGTGGATTTAAATATTAAAGAATTAAGCGTTTAATTTGTTACTTTTAAGGGTTTAAATCAGTTATTTTAATACAATTTAGATTATTTTATTGTTTTATTAATATTCTGAATCAGTTTTTATTTTTATATTTTCTGTTTTAATTTTAGTTAAAGTTTTAGTAATTTTATAGTCATTTTAGTGATAGTCTGTCATTTATATTAGTATTTGTTGTTTTTTTAAATGTCTATATTTTTATCCATTTTTCTTTCTGTTTTACCTTGTAGATACTTTGGTACATCAAGTTAAACTAAATGGAAATTAGAAATTTTTGCTGAAATCAAATATGTTAAAGTTATTTTATTCTTTATTTAATTTCTGTTAACCTTTATTTCAAGTAACAAAAAAAAAGAAAAAAGTTTTTAGTTAACTATAACAACCCTGATTTAAATATGTAAATAAGCTAGTTGAATATCAAGGGTGCACAAGCTAACCTGCAGACTCTTTTTTTTTTCTCAGCTGGGTGGGCTATCAGTACCCCGGATACCGTGGCAGCCAGTACCTGCTGGAGAAGGGCGAATACAGACACTTTAATGAGTACGGCGCCCGTTGTCCTCAGTTTCAGTCTGTGAGGCGTATCCGTGACATGCAGTGGCACCCGCACGGCTGCTACACCATGGCCAGCAAGTGAGGGCCAGACCAGGAGAGGAAGAGGAGAGGTGGAGTAGAGGGAGAAGGGCGCAAGAGAAAGGAGAGGAGGAGAGACGTCTGAGAGGCAGCATCTTCCCCATGTTGCCATTATGAGGGGCGGATGTTTTCGGGGTGACAGACTCCCTGACTCACATTGCAGTCTGTGTCTGTCGAGCTCTTGAAGCCCAGTGGGGCAGTGATCCTCCCAGGCCTCTGAGTGTCTCTGTGTCTGGTGGAGGCACCGATAAACACACTTCCCTCTTCCTCCCTAGTTCCTCTCCTCTCTTTCTCTCCTGCGTCATGGCTTCTTTTTTTTCCTTCCATAATTTATTTAAATTTTTTTGTCATCCGTTCTTTCCCTTGCCCGCATCCCTCTTACCCCAGGAGGATGGATGGAAAGAGAGAGGGAGGGATGAGGAGAGTGAAGCTCCTGTGCCCTAGAAATCTCTCTTTGCTTGCTGTACAGAATCCTGGTCACCTTTTCAATAAAAACCTAAAAGCTTGATAACAAACTTTCGTCTCTGTCAGTCTGTTCATGTCATGCATTTATAATCATGGCTGTTAATAATAATCATCATGAGGCCCTGAATTAAATTTGCACTAGTAGGAAGGAAAACAGTGGTGTATATTCACAAGAGTGTGAAATGTAATTTCAGTTTACATATTGTAGGCTTACATCCTGATTTTTAAAGCATAATAGCCTCCTTCTTACAGCGTCTGACTTTAATGCCAGCGGACCTGAGTTAGAGTCCCGCTTAGAACAGGTGGTTCGAACAGGAGGGGTTACATTGGTGCCGTGACCTGGAGGGGGTGAGTGTAACGGAGGCCAGCTAATAGTTGCTGTGCAAGGAAACCTCAAGAGACTCTCCAGATCTCAAGAGACGCTCTAGCGACTGACGCCAGAGGTTGCAGCCTTTAGCCTCCTTGTTAGAGCATCCGATTCTCATGCTGGTGGATCTGGGTTCGAGTCCCGCTTAGAGTGGGTGATTCGAACAGGAGGAATTACACTTCAATTTTAGGACACTTAAACATGCCATACATGCAGTATATTTTTTGCATTACATATATTTTGCATCAAATAAATCATAGAAATATTGCTGACTTTTTTATACCATAATAGGGTAACTTATCCTGGGAGACACAACTCATAAAATCCAAACTATATCAAATTTTCAAAAAATTCCTTTGGATATGTTTTACTTATGTCCAGATGATATAAAAAGTGACATGAAATGGTTCTTTTTTTGCTGACAATTTTCCACTCTTGTTTGTTGAAGGGTTAATTAACCTGGGGTGTGTCACCCTCCTGAGTCTTTAAAGATGCTTTAATCCGGAATGACCTCATATCAATCACAGAGAATCCTTGTGACCAACAGAGTACAATTTATATAGAATAAATGGATGGTGAAGGTGACAGGATTCATTACATTTTTACAATTTTTCTTCAATATGATTGGTTCTTCATATGTGTAATTCTCTTTTAGGCCTATAGATAAAAGTACATTTGGATTTCTTGATAAGTTAAGCTTGTTGCTCAAGTCATGAGGTCATAGGGTATTTAGACAGCCGTGTAGTTTTGTTCATCTGCATCCTGCAACACACACTAACTTTGGCCCAAGTGTTGGGGACATTTGGTTTTCAAAAGCATAAAATGTTAATCCTGGAAGAAAAAGGAATGTTAGTTATGATGAATCATTACAAATTTATAAACACTAACGGCTGATATCAGATTCATGTTTTTTTTTTTTTTTTTTACAAAACTACCGGATGTTGGTGAGATCTACTGAGAAGAGCAAGTGCAATACTGTCATCTACTTTTCTGTCCGAGTTAAGAGTTATTGACGCAAGCTGGACGCCTCACATTACCGTCTCTAAAAGAAAGACACGTCAGGTCAGACTGCCAAACATCCACAGTGCCGGTCAAATAAAAACTTTTCTTTGATAGCCTATTAGAAGTGGCCTAACAGGAGAAAGCTAAACTCTGTCAGTGCAACTCATCACCCCTTCAGACACGTCACATTACCACTTCTGCTTCTACAAGAAATACATTCTGACTGTTTAGCTCTGCCTGTATGGGAGGTAGCCATGTTTCTAAATCATGGAAAATTCATTATTTTTGTTTAATCAAATATAAAGTTATACATGGATTGCTCAGTTTTAACTTATTTTATGGTTTGAAATTTTAATCAAATCCTTATTCATGAATGACTGGAAAAGTCATTAGATAAAAGTTAAGAGAAAAAAAAGGCCTTTGTCTTTGAGGATTACATTTCATGATAGGACTATCAGCAAGGGACAGAAAAGAAGTGGAAGGTTTCGGGCTAACACATACTGCCCTCTAGTGTTTAATTCAGGCTGCTCCATTGCTAGCTAGAGAAGAGAACAAGTTATTATCAAACCACTATAAATCAAATTATTTTATTTAAAAAAAAATAAGCACACTATACAAATTCAATGCACTCGTAATCACACAAATATATCTCTGAAAATACAAATAAAACAGTACAATTACAACATTACTACACTGAAATAAGATGCTTAATAATGCTTACAAATATTTTTACAAATTGTATCTCTTGAGGCCTATCGAAAACATTCAGATAGCTGCACCATGTGTCCCTTGTAGTGTCTTGTGATGAAAATAAAGCCTTCTGTAAAATTTCTGTGTGGCTTCGTCAACGTGACATCATCCTCACAAACTCTGGAAGGTTGAGTGAGAAAGAACAAAAAGAAGACAGAAGTAGAGTATTCAGTGAGGTAAACTGAAAATGCTAAGAAATGCAAATATTAGTCGTCCTTATTTGTCCATCATTCTCTCACCTTCAAAATCAACCAGTCCGTCCCCATTGAGGTCGGCATCACGAAGTATATCGTCAATATCTTTGGGTTTCAGCTGTTCTCCCATCAGCTTTTTCATGGCTTCCCTCAGTTCTGTGACGCTGATTTGCCCATCACCATTGGAGTCAAACTGCACACCGGTAAAATGCTGATAAGGCTCCAGTCAACACAGCTGTGTGTGTGTGTGTGTGTGTGTGTGTGTGTGTGTGTGTGTGTGTGTGTGTGTGTGTGTGTGTGTGTGTGTGTGTGTGTGTGTGTGTGTGTGTGTGTGTGTGTGTGTTTTGTCCCCATGAGGAAAACAGCTTATAAATCATAAATCATTTTTTTGAAAATGTAAAAATGCAAAAGGTTTTCTGTGTTTAGGGTACAGTTTGTAAAGTATAAAAATCATTATGTCTCTGGAAATCCCCATAAAAATGAAAACACAACAAAGTGAGTGTGTGTGTGTACCTCTTTAAAAGCATCTCTCAGCTCTTTGACTCCGATCATGTCTGCTGTCTCTGCCAGCATTTTGGGGCCCATGAGTTCCACAAAGTCCTCAAAGTCAATTTTACCCCCACCTTAAAAAAATATAGAGAATAAATGACGTTAAACACCATAGATTTTTTTTCTACTTTATATTCTTCTCTACATTAATACAAAAATTACATTTTATTATTTTATCCTTAAAAATACAGAGAACATTTTTAATTTCCTTTTTTTTCCTCCAAATTATTACAAAATGTTTACATTTTACTATTACATTTTATAATTTTATTATTAACAAAACAACTTAAAGGGATAGTTCACCCAAAAATGAAAATTATCCCATGATTTACTCACCCTCAAGCCAAATTTGAAGCCCAAAAAAGTGCATCCATTCATTATAAAAGTAATCCATACGGCTCCGGGCCCGCCTTCCATATTCAAAAAAATTGTCAGATGTAGCGCAAGAATTTTGAACTGCGAGAGGCGTTACACTTTCTGCGTAAATTGAATACGGAAGGTGGTTGGGCTGCCTTTCACTGCCATTATAAAGCTTGGATTAGCCAGCACATTAGCCAGTATATGACATTCTTCTGAAAGAAGAAAGTCATATACCCCTAGGATGGCTTGAAGGTGAGTAAATCATGGGGTAATTTACATTTTTGGGTGAACTATCCCTTTAAATCAGAAAAGTGGACATTTTAGTTAAATTAAAAATCCCAGATTTTGATTATAGCCTCAGACTTCTGGACTATAATACATGCAGTACAATAATATCTGCACATTTTGCCACAGATCATAAATACTCATAAATATGCCACTCACCGATTTGTTGACTCAGCTCAATGAGTTCCATCTCTGTCGGCATGTATCCCATCGTCCGCATGCATTCGCCCAGATCCCTGCAGTTGATGTATCCTTTGTTCCTATCAAACTCTTTGAAGGCTTCTCTTAGTTCTGCATAAATACAAGGAAAGAGATGTTGAAATGCATGAACAGGATGTTTTCCAATCTGACTCTTGGGTGAGGTGTGTGGTTTCTGTGAATACCTTCTATCTCTTCTGGCCGCAGTTCCCTGTCCTGTTAAATCAAGAGACGTAAGAAAGATGTTAAACACTGATGCACTTGAAGACATGTCTCTGTTTGATATGATCTCTTTCACTCTCTCAGAATCATCAAAACAACATGGAAATGAGGAACTGGGACAAAATGCGAGTTTGAGGACTGGTTCAAATGTGTAATAATGTAGTAACATGTAGTCATTAGATTACACAGTGAAAGTCTGGTCTCGTAACAGCTAAATGATAAGGAGATTTGGGGGGTTTAACTTGAGGAGGGCCCAGAGAAACACACAAAGCATAGAGAGCAGATGAGGTTAAACAGAGTGACATATGAGAAAATCCCATAGATAATTCTCTTTTCCATTTATAGCTTTATCTATAATACCCAATACCATATATAGTACACACATGCATACACATAAAACGGTGGATTACATAAACCACAAATCCAGGGCAGAATCCTTGCTCAGTTAACTGAATATCATCCTCACAGTGACTATTTAATATAAAGCATTGTTAAAAATCCATTGTCATTCATCTCAACCAGGGACAATATTCTTTTTAATCTATGTTAATTAAAAGTCAAACAATGTATAATTATTTTATTCAGCGAATATTAATTGATTGATCAAAAGTGACAGTAAATGCATGTTTTTAAAATAAATTCATGCTGTCCTCTTGCACTATTCAAAGAATCCTGAAAAAAGTATCACAATTTCCATAAAAATTAATCAGCAATCTGTTGACACTGAAGACTAATGAAGAGTAATGATGCTGAAAATACAGCTTTTCCATCACAGGTATAAACTATATTTTAAAATATATTAAAATAGAAAACTGTTAAATTGTAATAATATTTCTGTACTGTATCAAAATAAATGATCAAATAAATGCAGCCTTGCATGGTGAGCATAAACTATTGAGCGATTTTGGTCAACTTTTGATGGCTGCTGAGCAAATAAGCTCTAACAGGAAAATGAAACAAACCAAAAATCCCTTTAGGATGAATTATCCTTCAATTCCCTGCATGACAAACCAGTGGACGGGAGTGAAATGTAGTAGATGATTCACAGTAATGATGAGGAATGAGAAACTGCTGAAATGGTTCAGATGATGTGATCTTTTCTATTAATGCAAGTGGAGAATGTAGATGCAGATACACTTTGTTTTAGTTGTTCATAGTACATACGAGCTGTGACTGTGCGAAGCCCTGTCTTAGGAAGATGCATGCTGGTCCGACGATATTATGTAGCATGGTGCAGTTTTGGACCAGTGCATTCAGAGGCTCCTTAAACTCAGAAGTTACTTCATTTTCTCCATCAGCTTCTTCGGGTGGGCGGGGCCCTGGCGCCACTGGCCCAGCCACTTTACCCTCAGCCACACCCTTAGGGTGGGGCCAAATTTTACTTGAGACATAATCTAATTAAGCACAGTTTAGTCAATTTGTTTGACATGTCTTTAAACTACTCAAGTATTATGATAGTATTAAAATACTCATTACTTTCTTTAAAAATATCTACATTATTACAGTCTTAAAGGGATCGTTCACCCAAAAATGAAATATTTGTCGTTATTTACTCACCCTTTTATTTATTTCTTTAATTTTTTGAACACAAAAGAAGATATTTTGAAGAATGTTGGTAACCAGACAGTTGGTGGTCCCCATTGACTTCCATAGTAGGAAAAAAATACTCTGGAAGTCAATGGGTGCCATCAACTGTCTGGTTACCAACATTCTTCAAAATATCTTCTTTTGTGTTCAAAAAAATTAAAGAAATAAATAAAAGGGTGAGTAAATAACGACAAATATTTCATTTTTGGGTGAACGATCCCTTTAAAGTCTCATTTCAATATTACATTTAACACAGGCCCTGACCTTAAATAGGTTTCTCTTACCTTCTTCATTTTGTTTTTCATGGATGGTTTTGTGCAGTTTCCCATGCCTTAATCCTCAGTGAAGATGTTTCCTACCTCACCTCTCCTTTTTATATAAATAACATATAGAGTGGGGTGACAATACAACAGTCACCTGTTTCCATATTAAGCTACATAAAGTCCACGTTGTTTAGTAACTAAAACCAATCTGACAATCTCTTTGCATTCTTTCTTAACTCAGACCCTATAACTATGCGTCAAAGCAACACAAAAACAACATTAATGTTTCACAGAACAAGCATACTTCTCCCTATATTTGCCATTTTCACATCTTTCCTCTCTTCTCTATCCACTCACTTTTCTCGCAGATTGCTGTCCCATGTAAATGATTTCGTTTGCAAGCTGAAAGAGAGATGCAGAGCGGGAGGGGGAGGTAAGGGGAGGGTGAGAATTAGAAGAGAAAACGAGAAGCTTTTTTAATCCCCCCCATTTCAGATTAAAGACGCAGAGCCATGGATGACGTACAGAGAGCGCAATGAGATTTGAGAAACAGAGGAGAAACAAATAAGTGCAAAAAAGAGCATTGGTCGATTAACCGGGTGATATTAAGCTATTTTGCATATTTTTTCCCCCCATTCCCCATTATTAATGTTTCCTTTTTCTGTTTTGGAGTACTCAATTTTTGTATTGCTCAAGATTAAATGATCAATAAATTATTACATTATGAATATGCTTTGAAGTCTGAGACCACTTTGAAAATAGGACAAAGAAACGTTATATAAAATTGAAAAAAAAAAAAAAAAAAAAAAGATTCTGCCCTATTTCTAGATAAACTTTGTGGCATTGATCATGTGATAGTTTGTGATCCTTTGTACAGATATCAGATGTTCTTCCACTCAAGCACAAGATAGTATTTCGATCATTTTAAATCTTGCTAGAAAACACGACCCTCAGGTTTTGCACAAACCTGTGGCGTTCATGCAGCGCGGGTGCAGTTGTTATTTAAGCAAAAGAAAGACAAACCAAATACTAAGAGATTCTGAAATTCATGTTAATTTTTCACTTCAACTATTCTCTAAAAGTTTTGTTCTCAGAATAAAATGTATTATGAAAAATTGCAGCTTTTTTATTAGTGGTCTCAGATGGCACAGATGGCTCAGATTATAGCAGCCAAACTGATACCAGACAACAAAAAACAGACCAATAAGAAAGTGTGTTTAGCTTGTAACACATGAAGAGACAAATGAAGAATAAAAGTGAATTAAAGGTGTGTGTGTGTGTGTGTGTGTGTGTGTGTGTGTGTGTGTGTGTGTGTGTGTGTGTGTGTGTGTGTGTGTGTGTGTGTGTGTGTGTGTGTGTGTGTGTGTGTGTGTGTGTGTGTGTGTGTGTGTGTGTGTGATAATCCCAGTCTAATCAAAACACACCTTTGGGCAGAAGAACACAGAAACATTCTTTAATCCGCACTCATATTTTAATAAAACCCTGCGACATTGCCCTGTGTTACCAGCCTGCCAGAATGATAATCTACTCTAATCCACACACACATAGATTTTTGAGTAATAAACTGTGGTTCAGTGCCAACATTGTGGTTTGTTGTTTAAAAATAAATAAATAAATAAATAAATAAATAAATAAATAAATAAATAAATAAATAAATAAATAAATAAATAAAATTCAGCAAATAGATAAATGCTATTCTTTATTGTATAATATAGTGTAGTGTATAAGAATAACCATAATGACACATTTATGGTGTGTATGAGGAAGAATTTGTTTGATTCTGCATGCTTGGGCCAGCAGATTAGAGTCAAGTCAAATGAGGTCACTCTATGAGCAGCTGAGCATTGTGGGACTATGGAGTACCAGATGTGTTTGAGTTCACCAGCTGCTGCACATGCAAACTGCATGAGTAATAGCAATCATAAAGTGTTCTGTGTGTGTATTGACAGAGAGAGATGACAGGGCAGAAGAAAAAAAAATCCTTTTAGGTTATGCTGCTATAATCAGTGTCTTTTTCTTTGCTATCTCAGTTAAGCAATACACACAGATGCACATATACACAAAATGGTTGTTTTAGAACAAGGATCTTAAAGTGGCCAGTAGGAGGTACTGGAGGTCTGCGAAAAAATGAGGGGAAAAATATTTTCTGAAATGTTTTTGAGGGCTATTTAACTTAAAATAATTATCAAATATATTTTACACAATATTTAAAAACACTACTTTGGAACAATATGTATTGTAAAAAAATAAAAAAATAAAAAAATTGATTATTGATTATAATTTTAAATATTAATCTGAATTTAAATGTTTTTCTACATATAACATTAATCTAATAAAAGGTAGAAAGACATATAGTCAACTTAATTAAAAAAATATATATATATATATATATATATATATATATATATATATATATATATATATATATATATATATATATATAATATTTAAAGTAATTGTTTTATCATTTGCTTCAGTACACTAACAATATAAATGCCAATTAAATTATTTTAGCAAAGATTTATTGTCTTTATAACACTTTTTCCCCTCACACATTATAAATGGATCCTTACATGTACTTCATCCTATTTGGGGGCCTTGGCATTAAAAAGTTCAAAAGCCGCTTTTTTAAAACTGTATTTAAACCTGCTCTAATAGCTATATAGAATTCATTAAAATACATGGTTAAAAATACGTTTATATGTCACAACAGTTCAATTGGCCTGAGCTATCAAAACCTAGCTATCAACCTCTCTGTAGTTTGAGTTCCTTGTTTTTGAAGAATGCCATATGTGTAGAAGGGGTTTAATTTATTATTAAATCGATTTAGAAATAAAACACGTTTTTCCTTACCCTCCCATTTAAGTGGAGAGTAACTCAAGTATCCAGTTCAGATCCTCCGCTTTATTTATTGACTTAAAGATAATCAGATGTCAGACTAGTCAACCTAAACTATGTGTTAATCCTTTTATCTAACAATACCCATTCTCAGGTGACTTAAACTAATGGATAGAGTTTCAATGAATGCTCTAATGAAAACGACTGTGCAAATGTACGCTAAAAATACCAACGTAACCTGTAATAGTTCATTCTTTTTCAGTATTTCTGACTAAACACAAGCAAGATAAGATGCTCATTTAAATACAATGACTCAGTAAATGCATTATCCTAAATTAGTTTGTAGCTATCTATGTCTCCAAGCCAATTAAATAATTATGACAATAACAAACAATGATCCCTCTTTCAGAAAGGTGAGTGGGCAAGATTGAGTTTCTAGTGTGCTCACCGCTGGTGATCCAAGCTCAATATCAAGTGATTACCACTGGATGCAAGGTTATCCTATAGTGTGGGAATGCAACACATAAAGGCTAAAACCAGGTTGTGAGCGGATGAACCACGAAGGGACAGACGTGCTTGTTAGGACAGCCCCTTATAACCTGTCGTCTCGTTCCTGACTGTCACCTAACCACAAACCACCTATCTGCTAATGAAGTAAGTCACTTTAGGACACAAGTACCTTCCCAGAACAGAAACAAAAATACTAAAATTAATAAAAACTATAATAGTATATAAATAATATTAAAATAACCTGACTGAAAGTGAACCTCTAGTAAATTTTCTAACGAAAGTCAGTTTTGAGGGTCAGGTCGGATGGATAAAGGTGAATAGTAAATGATAATGATTTCTAGGCATACTTAAAAGGTTTAACAAGAAACTACCATTAAACTAATGCTTTGACATGCGTTTTACTTTCTTATATGATTGACTATATAAAGAGTGAAACTGCATTTTATTTGTTAACCCTATAGAATTAAAGCTACTGTTTTTACATTTCAGGCACAAGACTCAAGGGTACCGTAAAGGTGAAATACACAGCTAGTCATAAATCATGATGGTTATACCATTTAATCAAACTAAATGTTGGGTCTGAACTTCAAGAGTTTCACGTTTGTGTTCAACTGTTACTGTTACAGTAGTGTCAATTAGAATAGAAGAGAAATGAGTTGGCAAGGCACCTTCTGTATCATGTATCAACAAAGTTACCTAATAGAGCAAGACAAGAAATAACCATCGGACTAAAGATCTGCCAGGGCCTTCAGTGGTGTAACTGGTTCTTTGGCCACTCTAGTCCTGTCGAATATAAGCGCGCAAAGCGATTCACATGCAAATCGTCCACGAGGAAGGAACGCGAACCTGTAGACACCCCCCATCACCTCCAAACGAAGACTCGCCTTCATCATTCTAATGATTTTCATCGAGCTCGGAAGACACGCTGCGAGTTTACCTCGGATTTACCTCAGAATAGGAAGAACGCGATTTTAAGGTAAACCATTCCGTCTCGCTTATATTAGTGTTACTGATGCATAAACTTCACATTGTAGGCTACCAGTTGAACAATTGCCAGACTAAAATGTGTGAAATCAACGGAAACATGTTCAAATATGAAATAGGTAGGCAACCTCAATGCTAAATAAAGATACACGTGCGAAATGAGGATATTTTTAGGCTCTATAATATTAAACGCAGCATGATATGAAAGTAGGGTTGCCAACTGTCCCATATTAGCCGAGTCACGTTTATTGGGCCTAAATGTCCCGTTTATTGACTGCTACGCTGATGTAGCCATGCTCTCGTTCACATGTTGCATCTTTTGCGTGCTCAGGTTCGTTATTTTAAATGTAGTCGCACAACAAGCGCTCAAATAGAGAGTTTTCGTTCATCTTGCACTGTCCCTGTTTGCCCTGAATGTCTCTTTTGCGCTGTAAACCCAAGTATACACGACCAGTCAAAAGTTTTAGATTTTCCAGTGTTTAAAAAAATAATAATAATACAAAATTCTTCTGCTTAACAAGGCTGCATTTATTTGATCCAAAATACAGCAAAAACAGTAATATTGTGAAGTATTTTTATAATTTAAAATAATTGTTTTCTATTTGGATATATTTTTCAAATGCAATTTATTCCAGCCTTCAGTTTCACATGACCCTTCAGAAATCACTGTAATATGCTGATTTACTGCTCAAGAAACATTTGTGTACAATTTATTTCAGGATTCTTTGATAAATAGAAAGTTCAAAACAACAGTATTTATCTGAAATAGAAATCTATTGAAAATACTTTTATTCACAAAGAGTCCTTACATTGATCAAAGAACACAGTAAAGACATTTATAATGTTACAAAATCTTTTCATTTCAGATAAATGTTATTCTTTTGAACTTTCCGTTAATCGAAGATTTATCCTCTGGGTTAAATCTTTGATTTATCAAATAATCCTGAACAAAAATTACTCAACTGTTTTCAGCATTCATAATAATAAGAAATGTTTGTTGAACATATATATCAAATCCTCATCTGAGAATGATTTGTGAAGGATCATGTGACACTGAAGACTGGAGTAATGATGATAAATTCAGCTTTGATCACAGTAATAAATTACACTTTACTATATATTCACATAGAAAAACATTATTTTAAATTGTAAACATATTTCACAATATTATTGTTTTTACAATTTTGGATCAAATAAATCCAGCCTTGCTGAGCAGAAGAGACTCACTTTTTTTAACATACAGTTCTAAAACTTTTGAACGGTACTGTAGGTCTAAAGTCTTTATATAAAGACAATGTATAGTCAGATTACTTCTTTTAAATTAAACATGATTTTGTGAATAAGCTTCAAACAATACATTCAATCATTAAACCTCCTCACATTCATTCTCTATAGTTCCTCTGTCACATTCCTCATTGATATTCAGGGAGGAGTCGTTGACGCCTCAGCTGTGAATATTCATGATGATCCACACCCCCCGCATACAGCCATTCTGACAATAAGTGTCTTACAAAAGTTAAATGGCTATATTGTTTTGAAGAAAAAACTCTAGGCAACAACATCCAGTTCTGAAAAGCCTTGTGAACAAATGTTTAAAGTGTGTTAGATGACCTTATTTCAGTTATTTAACATTTTAGTTTTTCAAAAACTACGCCTAAACATTATTTTCTCAAAACTACAAACTTTTATGTACATGTTGCTCACATATTACTGTAGCCCTGTTTGTGCTTTAAATATGCTTTAAAGCAACTGAAAAAAAAACTAACACAAATGTCATAGCATGTCAAACTTCTTCAGGGCCACAAATTAGCCTCAGGGTCCAGAGGGTTAAGGTAGTAGCGGACCACTGAAAGACTGCAAAAGGTATGAAATGGCAGTATGTGTATGGGATATGAATGGTGGCCTGCAGGGGTGCTCTTGTGTAGTCTTACTTGGCCAAAAACCGAATCAACGATAGGTACGAGGTCGAGTTCCAGCTTCTCTTTCGATTCCCCAGTCTCAGTGGTCTCCTCTTCCAATTCCTCCTCACCATCTCCACCTCTGCTGGGAGGATGGATGGGCTGATTCTTTCCCACTTTCTGTCCCACTTTAGGTCTTGCATTACTGTTGAATACTTCCACCACGCCCATTTCAACTTGCTTCCTCTGTTTCTCCACCTTCTTCTTGATTGCGGCCTGGACCTGTCAGAAGGCACAGGTGGTTAGACATCCTAAACCAAGCTAGGGACTAATTATTATAATGATAATTGCAATTATAAGTTACATAGACCTTAATCAAGGTAGTGCCATATTTAATTTTCAGGGATGAAAACAAGACTGTGAAGTGTGTCCAAAAGACTGCACTGGTGTTGTTTACCAACATACTGATTGTTCCAAAAGACTTTCAGCAGACAAAAACTCCATAAAACCATTTTGATTGATTTTAATATGTGATTTAGAACCTTATACAGCAAATGGCTATGTAAAGACTAAGTCTATCCCTCACAGCCTCATTTTCATCCATGTAAAATTTAAGTGCTATGTAAAATGAGTGAGGCTCATATACAGTTTGATTACAATGTGGGTGGTTTTTAAGAGAAAAAAATAAATGAAAGCCACAGTGAGTGGAGTCAGAGCACTGGCTTGTAATTGTGGGTGGAGCTAAAACGGTCATCAAGATTTGACTGACAGCTTCTAACTTAAATGAACCAATCAAAGTTGAATGTATTGTTTGTGCTGTAATGTAGACAAATGGTGCTGCACAGACCACCCCGAAAACTTATGTCACTGATTATGCCAATGTTGCTATGCCAGACTGATCAGTGTTCAAACAAACAGAGAAGTGTTTTTAAGAGTTTATGCTTTTCATAGAAGTCAATCTATGGTTTATGTATAGTTGTCTGTGCATATTAAGCTTAAAAGAAGATATTTTAACATTGCATAAATAACAATTTACCTTCAGAGCTGAGTATTTTAAAGATAAAAATCAATCTCTGGGAATAGAAAATGTAAGTTTATACAAACACACACATGCATGACTCTACCTGTTTCGCTGATCTCTCCGGTGGACCGCTCATGCCGCCGGTACTACCTGCCCCTCCTGCTGATCCCTCTCGAATAATCATGAACATCCCTGCAACAATGGCACGCTCTTTCTTTCTCTTCCTCTTCTTTCTCTCTCTCTCTCTCTCTCTCTCTCTCTCTCTGTCTCTCTCTCTCTCTCTCTCTCTCTCTCTCACAGTAAGACAACACCTGTTTTACCCCTCCCAATATGGGCCTATCTTCCCCATGCAATTACAGTCGTTACTCTTCTGTGAATTTCTCAGAACTGTATTCAGTAACTCAAGCTTAACTAGGAATAAATGTGATCGTGATAGATGTGGTAATTTTTCTTCAAAAAGCAAAAGAAATCAATTTAAACCTCTTTCTGCTTTGCCACATCTTTCATTCTATGTTGATGCCTGTATGTCTCTCCCCACCGACTCAGTCATCTGCTCCTCTGTAGAAGTCCACAGTTTGTCATCCTTCTCTCTGCCCAGGTGTGTTTTATCCAGCAGGGCAAAGAAAGACTGAAGGATACCGTGTCTGCTTTTTGGCCTTCTAACATTCAGAAGGTGACACTCTATCCATCCGATACCTCTCCTTATCTTTCGTTTGCCCTTTTCTGTCTGAGTTCTGGGATGTATTCTAAAGTGCATTGGATTGTTAAGATAAGGGGTTTCTGTGTTAGTAGTAAAAAGCAACAACAAAGGTTTTATATGAAATCTCAAACACATAAACTGTACACACTGTTTCTGCTGTGGAGTATCAGCTTTTTATTTTTTTCTGACTATTATTAATTCTGATTATCTATTATCTGTCACATTAACAGAAAATGAAGGCTTTAACTGATTTGGAATAAAGTGCAGAAATTGGTAAATGCTATTCTATTTATTTATTTAAAGTCAGCTCTTTTTGTCAGCTCATTTTTATTTATTTATTTGAAATTTGCTTCTGTATTTTACAGCATTTTCAGGCATTTATCTTTTGTTTTCTAATGGTTTATTTTTTTTTTTACAATTCATTATTTTATTTTATTTTACGTTACTGAACATTACTATTGTAGAACAAACATCAACAATAAACCATGAGGGTTTGTGCAGTGATCTCTATCCTGTTATCTAAACCTGGATCTGTTCTTATCTGATGCCACAGCAATCAACCTCTATTTCTAATGATTCTCTAACTGGATTCTGTGTTACTGGAGTGATGTGGAAAGGACTTTTAAGTAAGCTTCCAGGAAATCTAAATTGAACAGACAAGCAGTGTGAATGAAAATGTGACTTACATTATAGTTGTGACTGAAATGTGATCTCTATCTAAAATGTGATATCTATTTTCATGAAGGCCTATTAATCGCTTTTTGTATTGCCAACGTAAGCTTGAAACAAAACTTTAAAAACGAGATCTTCCCTGGCTTCCTATGTTGTCTTTGAAAGCCTGCCTGATTATTATGTGAAGGACTCAGGCCAGTTTCGCCACAAAAGGATGTGACGTTACGTGTGCTCCAAGAACCTCACTTCCGTTCAATGAAACATGAAATGAATGCTTATACAATATTCAGGATAATGCAGAAACAGCTATTCTTTACTGTAATGTTAATGTGTCATGCAAAGAAAAGAGATTAATTCAAACTATAGTCTCACTTAGCCAGATGAGATCTAGAGTCCATAGTCTTAAATATACTTTATAATCAAACTATCATAAGTGTAGCTTTAATTACCTCATCTATCAACATCCCAGCTAAAACACAACATACCAGTTTTTGGTAATTTAATGACTTCCCGTACAAGTGTACTTCAAGTTCATTTTAATTGTAAAGTTCAAGTATATTTTTCAAGTATACGCAGTTTACGTTTTCAAGTATAATTTATGAAGTATACTAATATCAAATAGTACTAGTGTACTATTTCAATACTACTTTGTGGACTAAATTGGCCCACTTTTTAGTTTATTAAAGTATACTTTTAAGTACACTTTAAGTGTAACAGTAGTAAACTGAGTGTACACAACTAGTTTACAGCTAAGTTTTTAATTTCTACTGCAGCTATACTACAACGTATAGGTATACTTATAATTTACTAATTAAAGTTGCTGTCCATAACTTTTTTTGTGTTCAATATTTACAAAAATTATATAATGAGAATGTGTTTTTGTCTTACCCTGAATCATTATGGTACACTTATAATAAGTGTTTATATTGGGACTATTTCAGACCGGTCTGGTAGGAACCGCTGCGGAGGAGCACAGTCCCTGCGTGACTCGCCATAGACATGAACAGAGAGAAGTAGCTCCGGCTGCAGTGTTCTTCCGCAAGACGCATGCAGTTCTGTTTATTAACCGCTAGAGCGCAAAAAGTTACGGACTGCAGCTTTAAATACTTGTAGCATATTTTTTAGTTTATGAAAGTACACTTTTAAGTATAAAGTTGTTTTGAAGTTGTTGTTTTATACTGCAAGTATACCTGTACGTTTTAGTCAAGTTAACTTAACATCATATTTATAGTTTACTATAAATGTTTTGATTTATATGCTGTTTAATGATTGATAATCGTGTTATTTTACATGTGCATAAGCTATCATGCGTCTCTGCTTCTTCTTCTTCTGTGTTTTGATCCAGAGATTCTGTACTAGAAAAACCATAATAGCGCCCCCTATCGTATAACAGTGAAAACATGGATTGCAGGAAAATAAATTACAGAAAATTCCATCAATGGCGGGAAAAAAGTTAAATTCCTATGTAGGCCTACACTACAAGTGTACTACACAAAAATGTACATACTCGAATTAAGAACATGACTGATTGTTTTCTTTGTAAATCAATATTTTCAAACAATGTAAGTTTATAAGACAGTATGTAAAAAAAAAGGTATTTAATAGGTTATACAATCAAAAGAGTAAACACAACTACTAGCTAAGTATACAGTACTTAGAATAATTGACTATACTTTTAAGTATATCTCGATCAAAAGATTGAGTAGCTACAAGTGACCTACTATAGGCCAAAGAAATTACCAAAGTATTACTAATATATTACGTAAATGGAATGTTCTGGGGTATATTATTTATGACCTTAGGAGACTGAACTGTCAACGTTGTGAGCTGTTAATATGGTAAATTGCCGGAAATTAAATTATGAACCTATGACGTTGCAGTTACATTGCTAGTAGGTATGAAGTCATAGTAAGTAAGGCGTGATGTCATAGTTGCTAGCAAGTCATGAAATTACCAAAGTATTACGAATAATACGTAACTGGAACGTTCTTGGTTATTTTATGACCTTAGGAGATCATTCTGACGATGTTGTGATTTGGTAATTGGATGGTAATGAAATTAAGGGCATACAACATCGTCGTTACGTTGTCAATTAGTAACCTTTACACAAAAGAAGTTTATTCAAGTGTACTATTATTAGTAGTACACTTCTTTTAAACTAAAAATAATAAAGTATACATTCAATCTACTTCTCAGATACTTAAAATTATACTAAAGTATACTTGACTTATACTAACAGAAAAGTCTAGTATAGTTATAGTATGGCAATGTAAATGCAACATCAAAGGTCCGTAATTTCAGCTACCATCAAATTACAATTCTTTTAATGTTCTGATGACCTGATTTTGCAATTTAAAATTTATTTCCACCAAGTCAGAAGATAGGTCTATACAATGTGCTATTTAAATATAGTTATATACAGCACAATGTCTGACAGGTCAGGAAAGTGTGTTTTTCTGAGGTGAGAGACTTTATTTAGTAACAATTTATGAAAATAACATTAGGATAATAAAACTAAAATATGGCCAGACAAAATCTCATCTGACAGCAGATACTGAATGCTGGTGAATCGCAGAGCTGGTGCAAACATCTAGCCTACATGCCCAAATCCACATCGCTATGTTCAGATGCTTTCTTAACTGCTGTGTTCTCTCATCTGTCATTTTTGTTGTGTTTATTTTGTTATTGAGAGGAAAGCGTGCAGCACATATTTACATATTGTGCGTCGGGATGTTTGCTGCAAAGTTATTTCCAACTTTTTACTTCTAAGCGAAGAACGGAAAAAAAAAAACTTTGCTGTGAGTCTATCGGGAACACTGAATCATGTCTGGCATGTTACATGTTGTGCACATGTGCGAACATGAGAAATAATTTGCTGGCTGCAGTTTGGTGTCACTAATGACAAGGGTTTCTGAATTCTACATACAGCTTTATTAACTTTTTCACCACACTATTTTACACTAGATACAAAAGAACCTTTAAATATATTTAAAAACATACAACCTGTGCATTTAAACAGCATTTATATTAATTAAAGAGATTCAAACATTTGAGATCCAATCTCACAGCAGATTTCTATAGGACATAAACAATGGTGACCTCATTGTAGACAGCTTATATGCCCACATTTGTGATCCCTGCCTCATTTTAGCATGGTTAATCTTTCCAGACTTGATCAGTGCATTTAAATGTACTTCCTAACACATCTACTCTGCTCAGTTTATCTAACCCTTCATAAGTAGATTTACTGATTATAGCATGAAATCTTCTCTCTGTCTGTCACCTTCACCCGATGTATAATTTATGGATAAAGAGCTACACTCAGTCAGAGAAGAAGAGAAAGCTCAGTAACGGAAAATGAAAGAGGAGATAAAATAGGGGAGTATTTTGTGCGTCAGATGCAGTGAACTCAGGGTGAGGGGAGAAGAGGGGATGCCATTGACTGACGACAAAACCGAAATGTAAACTGCGGGATTGAGTAACAACTCTTTCTGCTGATATCTAATTGCAATTTATCAAATGTTAGGGAAAACGTAGGAGGAGAGAGGGATGTAGGGAGGTTAAGGGAGAAAGAGAGACTGAAAGGGGTAAGAAAGGGGCAATTGGGTATAAATAAGAAAAGAGGGAAATTAGATCTTGTAAAGTAGAAGGATCTATTGCTTATTGATCAGTCATATATATTAAATTCCACACATGCACGTCTTACTGTGGTGTAACTGGTAAATATTATAAGGCCTTATATCTGATTGATCAGGTTTAGATCACATACAGCATTAAATATCATCATCTAATTCCTTTTCCACACACCATTTGTCTTTTAGAAAACAACCATGCACTTTTTTTACAAAGAAATTAAGTCTGTATCCCCTATAAAACTATGCAACATTTAAAATTATACAACAATTGTATAACTTTAAAATAATGTGATGCACTGATATTGTACAAATTATTAATTCATTTTAATTGCTGAAAATAATTTACAGGAGTGTCTGACAGATTGCATGCATCCAAAGAAGTTTGCATGCTACAAAGAAAATAAGTTTTACCTTAAAAAATTTCAGTATATAATATAATTTTAAAATATAATTTTTTTAAACCCAACAGTTGGGTTTCTCCATATTTGACCCAAATATGCGTAATAGGTTGAAACAAGAACAGCATTTTTAGTATTCCATAAGGTTTAAGGTCTGAGATATATATATATATATATATATATATATATATTTATATAAATAATAACAACTGATTGGATTATTCTCTTTTGTGTCATGTTCAGGCCCAGAGATTATATCTTGACCCAGACATGCTTGACAGGTGAACTGTCTCGTTTAGATGAATTAAACATCAGAGGGCAGTCTGACTCTCTCAAGATCACTTGTCCTGCTGATTCACCACAGTGAGAGCAGTAAATGTGCTCAAATGTTTTTTTTTTTTTAAAATTAATAATCTCTCTTGTTACAGTTGAGATAATCCCATACAAATAGTACTAAAACAGAAAAAAGATTTTACTCAAAACAGCTAGACTGTATATAGTGCAAGGAGGAATAAAATGTGATACACTGAGGCTGTATCTCTGATGCAGAGAATTTGGCAGTCTAATATTACTGCCAATCCTAAAAAGTAAAAAAAATAAAAATAATAATAATATAAAAAATAAAAATATATATATATATATATATATATATATATGTGTGTGTGTATATATATATATATATATATATATATATATATATATATATATATATATATGTATATGTATATATATATATATATATATATATATATATATATATATATATATATATATATATATATATATATATATATATATACATATATATACATACATACACACACACACACACACACACACACACACACACACTGAGGTCCAAACGTCTAAGACCACTTAGTGAAAAAAAAAAAAAATGGTATTCAGTTTTTTTTTTTTTTTTTTTATTGCTTGCAATTTCTGAAACTATGGCTCCATTTCTCAAAACTCTTCACACAAACCCACATGCACACAAGACAAACAGTCAAAAGCAAACACTTCATTCAAAAAGCTCTTTAGCTTCTAAAAATATATATATATATATATATATATATATATATATATATATATATATATATATATATATATATATATATATATATATAAATTTTTTTTTTTGCATATTCAGTATTTACAAAATAAACAGAAATGCATGGGTCAAAAAATATCACATTTGGTATATTGATACCAAATAAACAGAAACACAAGGGGGTAAAAATCATTTCTTTCTGAAATCACTGTGTTTTGATTTCTAAGTGATCAATGTATGTAGTGTTTTTATATATAAAGCGCTTTGAGTACCCAGAAAAGCACTATATAAATGTAACAAATTATTATTATTAAATTAAAATATTATTAAATAATGTGTCTAATGTAGAGAGCTGTGTTTAGCATATTGCAAAGTTTGTTTTACATTTGCAAAACAAACTTTTGCAGGCTTGGTCTGAAGATTAGGTATATGAGTGAATTTCGCTAAGTGGGCCTCGAGTACCACTTTTAGTGTGCAACGACTTATTACATTTTATTTTTATTTTTTACTTATTCAAAATATCTAATTACTTAGGCTACAAGTTGTTTTGTCCAAATAACCAAAAAGTCAAATGTTGAGTTGAAAACATTAATTTATACGAATTTCAGAATTTCTTAATATTCAGTTTGTTTTAAAGGAAGCAGCACTCTAGCATGAACTGAACTGTCTTTTATCTCCCCTATTGGACGACCAAATGTATTTAGTTACTTGCACTCCAGGATTGCAATACCAAGACTGTCCACGTGGGCGCTTGAGTTCTCATGAGGAATGAGCAATTTCCTTGAATTCACAAGCTATGAAGACAAGCTAAAGGAAGCAATAAAGGCAAGATGTCCACACATAGCTGTGCGCATCACAGATGACGTACTTTTATTATTTAACTTAGGTTAAGTTGCCATGTTGAGACTTTAACTGTAATCTTGATTCCTCTGTGATCATTAACTTAGACAAATAGCCTAGCTCTCTATATCTCCAATCCAAATAAAACAAAACAAATAAAAAGTTGTTGTCCTGTTATTATCTAACCTATATATGATTCCACTTCACACATTGGACCTGAGTCACCTTGTCTGAATTTATTGTGCAATAATTTGGCTGTATATCTTGCTTAAGTAGTAAATATATTTAGCAAAGAATAAAACACTTTGAAACATTGAGAAAGTACTGGTTGAGGCAGTGACAAAGTGTTGAGAAACAGTGATGCAAATAAACAGGAAAATTAGGAAATGACAGAAAGTCCTGTTATTTGACATTTAAAATAAAATACCAAAAGCAAATATGTTTGCACATCTAAGAAATAATGAACAGAATTATGTAAGATGCTTTATGATGAGAATACATGCTTTGCTAAAGTTCAGAGATATAACACACACATATATATATATATATATATATATATATATATATATATATATATATATATATATATATATATATATATATATATATATATATATATTAACAAATAACCTCCTGTCAAGGATGGTCAAGCTTTCGGACGCTGCATTCCAAGGAAGCATCCAATGCTATCCAATGTTAGCTTCACTTCCGGTCTCCTGAGAGACCTTCATCTGATCGATTTTTGAAAGAAGGATAGATGTATCCTTCACTGCCTTTGATATTCTACAGTCATGTACCTGCACCACTCTATTGCCTGATAAGGCAGCAAAGAAACAAGTTAGATGCCTAGAAGTGCGCTTAATTGTATTAAATGTGCACTTGAAGTGTCCTTAAAATCTTAAAAGTAGGCCTATATATTCTTCAAGAACTTCAAGAAAATATAATACTAATGAAATAAAAGACCACTTAAAGTTAATAAAAATTATCCCATGATTTACTCATCATATAACTTTCTTCTTTCAATACAATCGGAGTTATATATATATATAAAAAAAAAAAAATGCCCTGGCTCTTTCTAACCTTTATAATGGCAGTGAATGGCTGTTTCTGTTTTGAAGTCCATAAAAGTGAACTATCCATAAAAGTGCTACACATGGCTCCGGGGGTTAAGAAACTGAAGCGAAGCGATGCGTGTGTGTAAGAAAAACAAGATAAAGAAAGCGATGTAAGACATAAAGTAATTGATGTTGTTAGTTATGCCTCACTTCCTGCCACATTCCACCATGCTTCGTTTCAAAGGAACAATATTTTCTTAGCAATATCCACATTAATGATACTTTCATTAATGATTAATGATCACTTCATATTGCGCAAGCTCATAATATGTTCCACTGACCGGCACTGACGATATAAAGGGTTGTGTTGACATGCCTGGGAGTGTCTAAGAGTGTAGGAAATCTAATTAACACATCTCCAAAATTATTTGGAACAGAGAAGGACCTGAACTGAGGCGCAGAATCTTACTACCCGAGATTGCACTACTTTTATCATTACTGGGATTTTAACGCTTATAGTGGTAAGTATTGCCATATTATGCAACATTGTACTGGTGACTTTTTATTGCTTGAGCATGTGATATATTATTAAGCCTATACTTGTCTATATTATTTATTCATTTTTAAATAGGCCTATGTAATTTTTAAAATTATGGGCATGTTGTATTTTAACTGATAATCTTGCTTGACAATACAAACAGGTAATAGAAAATAACTTTTATAAACTATTATAAAGTTACATATCTCTTTTCACAGTCATTTATTAGCCTATACCTGTTACTGCAGACTAACATAACGTATGATGAAGTGGGGAACAGTACATAACAGTAGTTTATACTCTTGCTGCCTGCATTATTTTTTTACTTCTCCAGTTCTTCTGTGTAAAACAGATTACGTACTTGTGTATTGACCAAAATTACCCCAAATTACCCAAACAAGATGCGTGTGCTTTCAGGATTACAACCAGAAAGATCTTAATGGGAAATCCGTTATGATGAAAGTTCTTGCCCTTGTTGTGACATTTGTGCGATTGTTTTTGTAAAGTGTTGTAAAGCTGAGAATATACACTGCAAAAAATCTTAATCGGTACTCTCATAGATAATCATGATCAAAATGGCTTCCCCTCCCTCTTGCAGTGACATCTCTTCTCTAGAAGGGCGGGACAACCCGTCACTCACATGAGATCACAGCAATAGCAAACCACAACCATCCAACGATCCAATCAGTTTTCTATGGACAAAATCACGTCCTGTTCAACATTTTTTTGTAGGATATATCACAATAGGGAAGAATTCATGGCCTAAAAAAACAAAAAGCAGTGTATAGAATGTAAACAATACATTGAAGGCCCGTTCACAAGAGATAACAATAAAGATATAGTTATAAAAATCTTTCTCAATATTAAATAATAGCAGAGTTAGACCACAGCATTAACGATAACGACACAGAGAAACAACATAATTTGAATCACTTTCAGAACGATTTTCCACCTGATGAACATTGACAGTGAATCAGATTCAATCCCGATATATCGAGCTCGAGCATTTGAAGAGACAGATAGGCACGTGCTTAAAATAAACAGAATGATATTGCCCGCTGGCATGGATGCTAATATAGATATAGTTATCGTTGTTGGTGTGAACGGGCCTTAAAGCCTAGTCCACACTAACACGCTTTCATTTAAAAATGCTTTTTTTTCCTCTCTCCATTTTGGCCTTCCACCCACACTCAGTGTTTAATCATGTGCCCAAAGACATCTATGGTTATAGCGGCATTGTTGTGCCTGCTATATAGGGGAGAGCGGGGCACAACCTAACGCTTTTTGACATTCTCAGTTTGTGTAAATCCACTTGGGGTTAAGAGTGTTTATTTTTTCCCACATTAATTTCACACGTCTAGTACAATTATGTGGTTTTGTTTCATTAATACAGTGTATACTTTTTTCTTGATTTACCCCGAAAGAATGGAAGTGAAATGTGACAACATGCCCCATAGGTGGGGTACACTGTAACATGTGAGGGGCACAATGTAACATCACCAAATGACAGCTTAAAATGTTATCTGATATAATAAAAAAAAACTAAAATATTGTGTCAATAAAATACAATTATTCACTTAATACACTACTTTTTGAGTAATGTATTATGAATAATTTTATGAATAATTTCTGAACATTGACTCTCAGTCTTTATTCACCCTTTTCTCATGGTTTCTCAAAAGAATTCATAAAAGTATAGAATATAATAGTGTAGCTCTAATAGGGGCTCTAATAGGATTGTACCGCAGTGTGACAACACACCCCACCTGCACAACTGGGATTTAAACCGCGGCTCGTCATCTCAACTGTTACAATAAAGATTACAATAATATCAGATTTGTCTTATTTTAAATAAACACAAAAAACAGATGAAAAATAAACTTAAGTAAGAAATTTACTTTTGTTATGGTTAAATAAATTCCAAAGATTTTTAAAATTTTGGCGAAATGTTTTCTCTAAATAATGTTGATACGGTAACTAGTAAATACACAAAGTTTCGTCATGCTGGCATGTGTGGAAAGTTTTAAACCATGTGTGTTACAACTACCCCCGTGTTAGGTTGTGCCTCACGCTCCCCTACATATTGCTAAAGAGAAATGGTCTTTTGTAGAATCTTCATATTGCATTCCTGCAAAGATGTCAGTTGCTGTCCTGCAGCAAAACATGCTGACAATTGCATTTTAGACCATAAGATTTTGAATGAAACTGGGCGCAACACTGAGTGGTGGGATATTTTGCTAATAAAAGGAACGTGCTAGAAGAATAGCATGAGAACTTTATTATGTCTGCTCTCTCGCTATCATCTCATGAGCTTTTATTATGTTTATACGCATGCTCAATATGGTGATTTAAGCATTTAGATGTTTCAGTGTGGATGAACAACTTCTGGAAAACGCTTGAAAATGTTAGTGTGGATGGGAGGCAGTCATGTGCATGCGTATTACGTGTTCCTTTACAAAGTGACAATGTGAACAACTGGCCTGGAGATCGCTTCGACAACTTTGTCATCTGTACGCGAAAAACACAAAGGAGAAACCTTAGAATGGTTTCACGGAAATGAGCACTCCTGCCAGTATACCATTATAACAGTAAACTTTCATCTAAACCTACTTAAAATCTCTTCACAGCTGAACAAAATGGTTTGCATTGCAAAGTCACTAGTCTTTTTCTGCATGCTGATTGGATGCTCACAGGCTTTTCCATACCATGATGTCACCACTGAGGATAAAGCAATGAAAGATGTCGACAAAGTAGAGAGAGAAAGACAAGATGCTATACTGAGTGTAAGTGCCTCATTTTATCTGTACTGATGTATGCTGATTTCCTACTCTATAGTTTTACTGTTACAGTATAAGTTAAACAGATACATTTACGGTGCCGTTTAACAGAAAGAAATATCATGCAGCTGTATTTTCTGTTTAGGTCACTGATTTTACTCCACCAGTGTGCCGTGTGGTAAATGAGAGTTTGGACTGTCCTTTGTCATGTGAAAATGCAAGCTGGGAAGTGACTTACATCATGTCAGATGGTGCTGGTTCAGGAATTGATCACCCCTCTTTTTCTGCCACTGACTATAGTGAATTCAACACTACCTTTTTCATCAACATCAGTACAACTGTAGATGAAAATGGCTACAATGCAACCATTGTGAAATATATTGGTTCCTGCTGCTTCAAAGATGTGAAGATTACTGTTATTGACAAGGCAGGAAACAAAGCAAAGTGCCCTTTTAGTATAAAACGCCCTGTGACCACCACAATCAGTCCCATGACTGTCAAACCCACTTCCAGTAGCTCTACCACAA
The DNA here is from genome assembly GCA_018749465.1 of Paracanthobrama guichenoti. NCBI lineage: Eukaryota > Metazoa > Chordata > Actinopteri > Cypriniformes > Gobionidae > Paracanthobrama > Paracanthobrama guichenoti. The sequence continues at coordinate 30,949,198 of CM031956.1, forward strand.
CCATCTCTCTTTGGTCAAGTTTTATAGTGATGGCACTAAAATCAATACTGTTTTAACATGGATGTGCACTGTATGGAAATGTGCACTTTATGAAAAAAATGACTTGGTGTGTGGTATAGTACATGAAACTGTAACAGTTGGCCAGCACTTTATTTATTCCTAATTTTACTGCAATCGTGTAGTTTCAATATTTACATTGCTGTAGCTTTAGAGAATAAAATAAAACTTTTGGAAGTAGTTTCTATTTATTCTAATTGTTGTTGTTCTTTTTTAAAGTGCTAAATAATCCAAACTATTTTACAGCTTTTAACAATTTTAACAGCTTTAGAGGGGATCTATTATGCCCATTTTACAAGATGTGATGTTTTATAATTTCAGGAGGAGCACATTAAGTTAATCAATTTAATCAATGAGAAGAGGTGTATATATACAGCAGATTTACCTCCTTTCGTTGACATTTTTAGCATCCCTCCACCACTCCATCTCCTCACTTATGTCAACTACACATAATCTTTACTCTGTTTAATTTGATGTAAGTGTGAACTCGTGAAGTAATTTAAGTCTCAGGTTTCCCCAGAATGTGTCTGTGAAGTTTCAGCTTACAATACCTCACAGATCATTTATAAATCCATGTTGCAAATACCCATTTCTGACTACAGTCAAGAACAGGCTGTTTTCGTGCATATGCCTTTAAACGCAAATGAGCTGCTGTGTGCCGGCCCCTCTCCACACAGTTCCTGCCTCGATTCTCTGCAAAATACTAACAAGACATCTGCTTGGTTCTGATTATCATCTATATCGTGATCACTCTCACGGATAGCATAGTTCTTCTTTCATCATTAAAGTTTATTATTTCCACACGTTTTAAAGTTATATTAGTTTACATTTCTAATGGATCGTTTTCTGAGCGCACTTATCTGAAGCACACACACACACAGACAACTGGCTGTCAGACGTCAAGCATCAGTAACTTCTCTTTCACATTTTTTTTGTTGTGTTTAAACCATAGACTGTAAAAAAAAAAAAAAAAAAAAACTGTCAAATACACACAAGGTTGTCGTTCACCGTTGTTACTTGCAAAAACAAAATAACGGTGCCGTGGGTGGAAGCGTGCAGATTAAGGGGCGGTAATATTATAATAGAATTAGAAAGGCTTACCAAAACAAAGTGGGTTGTCCTTTTTCATGTTTTCTGGGTTGGTAGATGCACTGGGGACCTGATTATAGCACTTGAACACAAAACAAGTAAGATTTTCATGATATGTCCCCTTTAAGCACACATACAGTACTGGTCTCATATTCAGTCCTTTATTTCAATCAGTTATAAGGTGGTCTAAAATGACTGAATGATAGCAATCACACTTAGGAATAATAGGACTACAACACCATGTAAAACCCATTGCAACCTAGAAACAACAGGTTAGGCTGTTAATGCATTATGAACACCCCAAAGAATGTTAATACTTTTAAAATAAAATTAAAAGGGATCATCATTTTTGTTTTCACAGCTGTCTACATGGGTCGTAAGCAGCGTGATACGAATCTCCACACGCTTGTGCTACTTCTACTTTGATGCATTTAAACAATGAAGAACTTCAAGCTTTCAAAAACAAATGTACTAATTCCTTTGACAAGCAACTCACTATTTCCAAAATGGTTAAAGAGTTCAGAAATACAGAGTGATAGACAATAACGCTTTAACCTTCATTTTTAAGACATTAATATCCATAAAACACTATGGAAGTTAATAATCATTCAAATAATCTTCCGAAACTTTACTAACTCTGATAAAGGTCCAGAAATATGATCAAATCAGGACCACACACACCCATTTTGTGAACTAATCCTTTAATATAATTCGTATATACTTGGATAATCATTAACGGACAGTTTTGGGAGACCCTAATTTCGAGGGGGGACCCGATTTGTCATGACACCACAATATAATGGGAGAACTGTGCATGTATCTGTAATACAAGTGTTAGCACAGTTATTGGCAAAAAAAAAAAAAAAAAAAAAAAGTTATTTTCTATGAATTATTTTAATGAATTACCAATAAACATATGATAAAATGTTATATTTATTAATATGACTGGCTTATTTCTTAATATTTTTTTTGTGAGAGAGGTATTTATGCTATTTATCTTCCAGTTTTTTACTTCACCTGAGAAATGTTCTGCTTAGGTGCATGCTGGAGTGTCATGTGATATTATAAGTCATTGAGATATTTGTCCAAAATGACTGAATTCAAGAGTTCAAGAGTTTTATTTGTCACATACACAGTTATATACAGAATATACAACCGGCAGTGAAATGTAAAATTAATGATAGACATCGCTTAGGAATTATAGGACTACAACAGTCAGCAAGTAAAACCCATTGCAACCTAAAAACATGCTGCCTAAAGTGTTATGACTTGATATACACACCCACACACACACACATAGGCTATACGTGTGTGTGTTGGGCCTGGTTGCAAAGAATTCAACTCTGCCACTTTAAGACTGATATTGAGAAATTAATGTCCAAACATAAATGATTTATGTTTTTCAAGATACACAACAATAATGCAACCTTTAATTAAGACACTCCACTTTCAAATCAATTGATCAGACGGTTAGTGCCAATTTCATGTTTTGTTGTGTTTTAGCGCCACCAAGTGGCCAATCCCGGCTCAGAAAACTCTTCACACTGATTGATTGAATAGTTTCACATAAATAATGGAAAATGGAAAACATAAATGAAGCAACTTTTTGGGTTTAAAAGATTTGGGATCTTACGGTGCACGAAACTCGACCAGTAACAGTTGGTGCCATGATTTTATGGTTTATCCTCGACCACCCCACAGTCTTGCCTGAAATGCTAAAAAAAATTAAATAAATCAACCACACTTAATCAGCCACATTTTTCACATACATCAAAACGTAAAATAATACTGGATGGTAGTTATTATAATATAGTAATAGTAATTGATAGTAATTGATTTAATTACCTGCATATTCGAATATTCGTTTGATGGTTTGGTATTCCATTTTCAATTTTGGGATTCGAATATTCGTTGTTGTTTTTTCACACACAACTGGCATCCCCCTCGAAACAGTTCTCATTCTCGCTTTGCGTTCATAATTGCATTATAAAATCTGGTGTAATACTTTTTGAAATACTGATTTTTTTATTTTTTATTTTTTTACAATTATCTTACAGCCTGTTTTAATAGGGTAGACAGTTGAATAGGAGCCCAACCTCATTATACTTAATAAATATACATAATAAATATATTTGCTTCTTCTTAGCCTAAGTGTTCCCTGCAACTGGGTATTCTCTGTCTAGAGAGCACAACTGCATGAGCTCTAGCTTGTATTTTGGGTTAAGCTGCGTTGGTTTGACATTGTGGAAAATAGAATCAAAATGTATTAGTCTTTTTACCCGTTAGGGATGTGACGGTGAGAAAATTTTCCCTCGCCGTCACATTACAGTGCTTGTGCATTGTGTGGCCGTGACCATTACTTTCGGTTTGCCAATTGAAACAGACTCGGAGCCTGCAGCTACAGTCCCGCACACAGAGTCCCGCATTCTCAGACCCTTTCATCTTCAATTGCATAAGGTAAAATAAGATTAAAATAAGATAAAATAATTGTATCTCTTCCATCTGTAATTTTATTTCAATTACCACACACACTCAGAAAAGATTTTTGGGCACATGCATGAGCAGGGAACGCAAAAAAAATCTTCCCGATCATCTCGTCAGTCAGCTCCTCACTCTCGTGATGAATGAGATCTGACTCCTGCTGCGTTTGTGCTGTGACTTTCGTTCGGCTCACACTGCACGTTCAGTTTTTAATTGTAGTTAATCTGTTCTCTAACTGAACTAAAATTTGTACTACTATAAAATATCAAAACGACAGTGGGGGCGGAGCCGCGGTGGCAAGTGATGTTACCGGTGTTATGCCTAAACACTATACAGCAAACTCTACTGCAAAGTATAGGAGCTGGTAACTGGGACGTAACAGACCTGTGTGTTTTGTCACAAGTGCAGTGTCCGTTCTCGGGGCATATAAGCCCCGCCTGCGTGAGATTCCGGCCTTCATTAGAGAGAAGAATATGTTCAGTCTCCTCCCTCCTTCGAATATTCGCTGTTGATTACTACCGAAGCTCAAAAAATGGTATTCAGACCAGCCCCAATTACCTGCATAATCATATAAACATTTTAGTGTTTTAATCATATAAACATTTTAAGAAGAACATTCAAAGAGCCAGTCTGATTTATTAATTATAGCCTAAATCAAGTTTTGTAAAAAGATAGCAAAACGGAGTCAAACATAATTTCATTAATCAATACCTTGACCTGGTCCCAAGAAACTGTTAATTATTTATACATTTCTCTGGTCCTGGCAAGGTTTATCGAAAGCAAGTGCATGGCCACTTAGTTTATTAGCCTATGCAACAATCTTTTATTGATTTTTATTTGTGACGTAACCATTTTTTTGTCATATATTAATTTACTAAAAAACTAATTTAATTAACACCAGCAAAACTAAACCCTAGGTTCATTGTTTAATATTGATTAACCTAATTGAGGCCCTATGCATTATTTAGTTTGGTAAAGTTATGCTTAAAGGGTTAGTTCACCCAAAAATTCTGTCATTAATTACTCACCCTTGTGTCGTTCCAAAACCGTAAGACCTTCATTCATCTTCGGAACATAAATGAAAATATTTTTGATCTGAAAAATCCGAGAGCTCTCTGAAACATCCATAGACAGCAATTTTATTATCACATTCAAGGCACAGAAAGGTAGTAAAAACATCGTTAAAATGATCCATGTGACTACAGTGGTTCAACTTTAATTTTATGAAGAGATGAGAATACTTTTTTGTGCGCAAAATACAAAACAAAAACAACAACTTTATTCAACAATTTCTTCTCGTCTCCTACGTTGGTTAGCTCCTGCATCAGCATCACACACATGCGTTGCGTCAACACTCAGCATCGGCCGACGCCCTGGCGTAGCTCTGACGACACAGACTTGAAGAAATGGTTGAATGAAGTCGTTATTTTTGTATGTTTTTGCACACAAAAAGTATTCTCAACACTTCATAAAATTAGGGTTTAACCGCTGTAGTCACATGGACTGTTTTAAAGATCTCTAGCTTTCTGGGCCTTGAAAGTGGTAATTAAATTGCTGTCTATGGAGAGTTCAGAGAGCTCTCGGATTTCATCAAAAATATCTTAATTTGTGTTCCGAAGATAACGAAGGTCTTACGGGTTTGAAACGACATGAGGGGGAGTATACACTCAAGGATTATTAGGAACACCTGTTGAATTTCTCATTAATGCAATTATTTAATCAACCAATCACATGGCAGTTGCTTCAATGCATTTAGGGGTGTGGTCCTGGTCAAGACAATCTCCTGAACTCCAAACTGAATGTCAGAATGGGAAAGAAAGGTTATTTAAGCAATTTTGAGCGTGGCATGGTTGCTGGTGCCAGACGGGCCGGTCTGAGTATTTCACAATCTGCTCAGTTACTGGGATTTTCACGCACAACCATTTCTAGGGTTTACAAAGAATGGTGTGAAAAGGGAAAAACATCCAGTATGCGGCAGTCCTGTGGGCGAAAATGCCTTGTTGATGCTAGAGGTCAGAGGAGAATGGGCCGACTGATTCAAACTGATAGAAGAGCAACTTTGACTGAAATAACCACTCGTTACAACCGAGGTATGCAGCAAAGCATTTGTGAAGCCACAACACGCACAACCTTGAGGCGGATGGGCTACAACAGCAGAAGACCCCACCGGGTACCACTCATCTACTACAAATAGGAAAAAGAGGCTACAATTTGCACGAGCTCACCAAAATTGGACTGTTGAAGACTGGAAAAATGTTGCCTGGTCTGATGAGTCTCGATTTCTGTTGAGACATTCAGATGGTAGAGTCAGAATTTGGCGTAAACAGAATGAGAACATGGATCTATCATGCCTTGTTACCACTGTGCAGGCTGGTGGTGGTGGTGTAATGGTGTGGGGGATGTTTTCTTGGCACACTTTAGGCCCCTTAGTGCCAATTGGGCATCGTTTAAATGCCACGGCCTACCTGAGCATTGTTTCTGACCATGTCCATCCCTTTATGACCACCATGTACCCATTCTCTGATGGCTACTTCCAGCAGGATAATGCACCATGTCACAAAGCTCCAATCATTTCAAATTGGTTTCTTGAACATGACAATGAGTTCACTGTACTAAAATGGCCCCCACAGTCACCAGATCTCAAGCCAATAGAGCATCTTTGGGATGTGGTGGAACAGGAGCTTCGTGCCCTGGATGTGCATCCCACAAATCTCCATCAACTGCAAGATGCTATCCTATCAGTATGGGCCAACATTTCTAAAGAATGCTTTCAGCACCTTGTTGAATCAATGCCACGTAGAATTAAGGCAGTTCTGAAGGTGAAAGGTGAAAGGTGAATTATTATTATTATTATTATTATTATTATTATCTTTCCAGTTTATTTTTAACGTAAGAGCAGCGGCCATTTTAAACTTGTGCAATGCTTTCGGTGTCAGCACAGCAGTCTGTTATTATTTAGCTGTGCAACAACTGTTCATTGTCCTGCTGGATGTTGTTATAATTTATTAATGTACTAATGAACACACAGCACATTTGTTTTACCGTTTATTGCACTTTGTTTAATGAGTCACACATCAAACGTCACACATCATACACAGAAATCTCTTTCCAAGAAAACTGAATTTAAAACTACTATGTTTTAACTACTATGTACTATGTTTATTCATACTACATGGAATATAGTGTGCAATTCTATTTTGGTTTTAATATTTTTTTAAGGCCTACAATGACAAATTTAATAGAAAATGACTTTATAAACAGATATGAAGTTAAAGATCTCTTCTGAAAAGTGATTTATACCTATTATTGCAGACCAACGTAATAGCCTTACACTCTATTCAAAATACAGTAAAGCTGGAAATAATATTTGAGTATAACGCAAAACAGATTGCGTAATTCAGAATGTCCCTGACCATGCCAAGCTCATTACTCTTAATTTGTGCTCTTGTTCTCATTGTGACATTTCCTGCAAGTGTTTTAACGCTGAGAGTATACACTGCAAAAATTCCTAATCAGTATTTTTTATCCTTGTTTTTCAAGAAAATATCTAAACATCTCTAAAATAAGCAAAATTAACTTAAAAAGCACAATAAATAAATAAAATAAGACCTTTTTCAAAGACGTATTCTCTGTAGTAAGGCTTAATATTTTTTGTTAGTTATCTTATTTAAAATAGCTTAAAATATATTTAAAAATCGAAAAGATAAAAAGTCCAAATGTATTGATCAAGAAAATGTGCAGTGTACCAAGAAAAGAAGATGAAACAAAACCGCTTTTATACAATAAATAAAATATATAAACATAAATGTGTATTATTTTATTTTTATGTTAAAGAAAATAATTCTCCTGCCAATAAAAGCATAAACTTTAATACATTTTTAAAAATCTCTCCACAGTTGATCAGAATGGTTCAGATTGCAAAGACACTAGTCTTTCTCTGCATGCTGATTGGATGGTCACAGGCTTTTCCGCACCATGATGTCATCAGTGAAAATGAAGCCATGAAAGATGTTGACAGGGTAGAGGGAGAAAGAAGAGATGCTATACTGTCCAGTCCCTGCAGCTGATAAACACCCCCACAGCATGATGCTTCCACCAACCATGCTTCACTGTTGGGACTGTATTGGACAGGTGATGAGCAGTGCCTGGTTTTCTCCACACATACCGCTTAGAATTAAGGCCAAAAAGTTCTATCTTGATCTTATCAGACCAGAGAATCTTATTTCTCACCATCTTGGAGTCCTTCAGGTGTTTTTTTTTAGTAAACTCCATGCAGGCTTTCATATGTCTTGCACTGAGGAGAGGCTTCCATCGGGCCACTCTGCCATAAAGCCCTGACTGTTGGAGCGCTGCAGTGATGGTTGACTATCTACAACTTTCTCCCATCTCCCGACTGCATCTCTGGAGCTCAGCCACAGTGATCTTTGGGTTCTTCTTTACCTCTCTCACCAAGGCTCTTCTCCCCTATAGCTCAGTTTGGCCGGACAGCCAGCTCTAGGAAGGGTTCTGGTCGTCCCAAATGTCTTCCATTTAAGGATTATGGAGGCCACTGTGCTCTTAGGAACCTTAAGGGCAGCAGAAATGTTTTTGTAACCTTGGCCAGATCTGTGCCTTGCCGCAATTCTGTCTCTGAGCTCTTCAGGCAGTTCCTTTGACCTCATGATTCTCATTTGCTCTGTCATGCACTGTGAGCTGTAAGGTCTTATATAGACAGGTGTGTGGCTTTCCTAATCAAGTCCAATCAGTATAATTAAACACAGCTGGACTAAAATGAAGGTGTAGAACCATCTCAAGGATGATCAGAAGAAATGGACAGCACCTGAGTTAAATATATGAGTGTCACAGCAAAGGGTCTGAATACTTAGGACCATGTGATATTTCATAAATCTGCAAAAATGTCAACAATTCTGTGTTTTTCTGTCAATATGGGGTGCTTTGTGTACATTAATGAGAAAAAAATAAACTTAAATGATTTTAGCGAATGGCTGCAATAGAGTGAAAAATGTAAGGGGGTCTGAATACTTTCCATACCCACTGTAAGTACAACAGTGCAACTGCTGAAAAATATGCATCTTAACTTTTTCTAGTCCAGTTTCCTGCTAATTGATAATACTGCTCTAAGTTTGCATTTACTATGGTATTTAATTGAAATAAATAACATTTAGTTTCTATTTAGGTCACTGATTTTACCCCACCAGTGTGCCGTGTGGTAAACGAGACTTCAGACTGCATGTTATCATGTGAAAATACAATTATGGAAGTGACTTATATCATGACAGATGGAGCTGGTTCAGGAATCGATCACACCAGGGGGTTTTCTTTTGGTGCGGGTTTTAGCAACTTTACACAATATGATGGCCTAGATGAAAATGGCTACAATGCAACCTTTTTGCATTATTCTGGCATCTGCTGCCTTGAAGATGTGGAGGTTTCTGTGGTGGACAAAGCCGGAAACACAGGAAAGTGTCCTGTTATTATAAAACGCGTTAAGCCAGCGACTTTCATTCTCTCATAGCTCCACCACAACAATCTCTTTGGTCAATACTGATGGTGCTTATGCTGTAAAATGTACATAAAAATG
>CM031956.1:30968405-31055905 GCA_018749465.1 Paracanthobrama guichenoti
AATAAGAATAAAGGATTGCATTGTGTCACGTGGGCGATGCTTTTGAACATTATTGGATTCGAGTGCACTTTCAAAGCCAACGTAATGAGCAGTGTTTTATTTGGGAGCCTAAACCAGTATCTTAGGGTGACTTTAGTCAAAAACAACAAACATTTATTTCATAACATAAAGCACAAAAGCATACTAGTGTTGACCACTGATCTATATAGTCATTATATAGATCAACCTCAGCGTATTTTAGGACGGCTTCGTCGTCCGCATCGGCTGACAAACATAGCACTGCGTTTGAGAACGGTTAAGCGGGTAATTGAAGCGACATGTCCGAGTGAACCGATTCTCTCAAATGATTCAGACTTCCCAAGGCTAGAACTGATGCCGCCTTCACGTGCTATCGGAAATTTGATAATTCCCACTTCTGAAGTCGTGATTACGAGCTCATCCCATTCAAATGGGAGGACGTTCGTGTGTAATTTTTTTTACCTAGGAAACTCGCATTTACGATAATCCCGAGAGCACGTGAATGCAGCGGAAATCAGTGCTAGGCGTTCGGCGCTGATGATGTCAGACGCTGTGCGCCAGCCCTGCGCCGCTGCAGCTTCCGCGACAGGCATATATAGAAGCAGCCCGTTATCCCAATAATAAACAACAGCGGAAGCGCAAACATGGACAGCGATGATGACAATATGGAAGAAGTGGTGGAAGGTACGACAAGCGTATTCACAAACGATGCGGTGTGCGTAAGTTTGTTTTGTCGTCTGGCTGAACTTTTAAGCAGTCTCGTTCCGCCGAAGATTAGCATACAGACAGCTTTCCTCTGTACACAAGCTGTCAAACACCCGAGGCCCGCAAAGCTTTGGACTATTCAAAACCCCCAGATGACAGCGAGTCATATTTCGGTTGTGGACTTATTTGAGACTCCTTCTGAAATTCCATGCACTGAGATAGCCACTACAGTATAAGGAGCTTATACAGAAAATATAAACGTAGTTAGACTAATTTTGATATCTTTAAATAAATAGCTTTAATTTTATTTCACTATCTGACACTGTACAATATATAATCTTAAGGAATCTGTAAACGTCGAATATAGGTTGGATCTATTATTTCATGGACATAATATTATTGTTAAAGCCACGTGGTTAAGAAAGTGTGGTGTTGACACAATATTTGCAAGTTCAGCTTGAGCTGCAGAGTTGTATGGTCTACAGTTCTGGACTGTCATCATTAAACCCAGGGCTTCTATTGGTGTACAGTCACTTTGGGTGTTTTTGTTAAGTATCTAACTGAACTGTTTTTTATTAACCTGGGACATTAAAATCAATGTGTTATTTTTAGGTATGGAGTGCATTAGTTATTCATCAGTCTATTATCTCTGATTACAATGTCATGACTTTTTAGGACCGCTAGATGAGGATGACCAGCCTCATGGTTTCTGTACTGTGACCTACTCCTCCAGTGACAGATTTGAGGGACATTTTGTTCATGGGGAGAAGAACGGAAAAGGAAAATTCTTCTTTTTCGATGGCAGGTTTGAGACTTGTGGTGTATGTTGGCACCATTGTTAAGTTTATCATTGATTTTCACTGTATGGTTTTAATAATGGAATATTAATCACTGTTGATTAGGAAAACCAATCAACTGCCCAGAAGAGATTCATGAATGAAATATGTATATAGTTTAGAATCATATCACTGTGATATAATTCAAATATAATTTGAATATAATTCAAATGCACATGCATCATCACCAGCAGTTTTAGATGTAATTAACTTGCAGGATTTCCTTTTCCCCTTTCTATTTGCTTCTCTTTGGTGTCCTATTTTTTTCTACACATGCATACTAAAAAGCTTATTTAGATCAGTTTAATTATAGCAGATAAATGTAATTATTTTTCACCTGCATATTACCTTCCCCCTCCCCCTCTGTAGTATGCTGGAGGGTTTCTATGTGGACGATGCTTTGCAGGGCCAGGGCATTTATACTTATGAGGATGGAGGAGCATTACATGGCACTTATGTAGATGGCGAGCTCAATGGACCTGCTCAAGAGTTCAATCCAGATGGTCAACCGGTCTTCAGGGGCCAGTACAAGGACAACATTCGCTGTGGCATGTGCTGGGTCTACTACCCGGTTTGTTTTGCCCTATATTAAGCATTTTAAAGCACAAGTTAAACTCTTTTGACAACATTTGCTATTATGCCATAACATATTGAACTCGGAACATGAATAGTCTATTGAAAAGGTGTATGTGTATATAAGTTTTATTTTCTGTTGTTTAAAGGATGGTGCCTGCGTGGTGGGGGAAATGAATGAAGATGGAGAGATGACAGGAAAGGCAGTGGCTTATGTTTACCCTGATGGGCGTACAGCTCTGTATGGCTCGTTTGTTGACGGAGAACTGATTGAGGCCCGACTTGCCACTCTTACCACTCAAGAGAATGGCAGACCACACTTCACTGTTGATCCGGACAGTTAGTATTACTTTTATTTACACTCTCATTTGTCTTATCTGAAACTGTTAATCCATTGATTCACTTTGTATTGGTTGTGTCATTTTAAAGACTTTAATTATCTAAATCTGGTTAGTAACTGTTCATCTTGGTATGAAAATCATTTTAGGATAATCTTTCTTTTCCAACTCTCTTAGGTCCTGTTTACTGCTACGATAAATCCACCTCGTCATGTATCGCCAGTCATAAACTGTTGCCTGACCCCTACGAACGTCAACGGTTGGTGCAAGCTGTGATCAACCATGTAAACCTCAATCTATTAAATCTTGTTTTGAACAGAAACATGTACTTATTTGTTCCAGTGATGGATTGTCTGGTCTTGACATTTCATTGGGGGAGTTTCAGTTGGTTCTCTAGTCTTAATACAATACTTCTCTTGTCATCAGCCTTGATTCAAGCTGAAAGATGGTTTTCTTTTGGTTTAACAGTGTGTATGTGGGACATTCACTTATTTCCGGAGCTGGAGAAGGGCTATTTGCAAAAACTGAGGCTGAGGCTAACACAGTGATGGCTTTTTATAATGGTGTACGCATTACACATACAGAGGTTTGTTTATTTCCATTTGACATCATTCAATGCCAGAATGTAATACTTTTTAATTTTTTTTAAGGTGAATGGTGTGCTACTGCTAAAGTATTTGAAAATTTGTTCATGTTTAAATTAACAGGTGGACAGTCGTGACTGGTCCCTGAATGGGAATACAATTTCTTTGGATGAGGACACTGTGATTGATGTTCCGAAACCTTTCAATCTGATTGAGAATTATTGTGCATCTCTAGGTCACAAGGCCAATCACTCCTTCACTCCCAATTGCAAATATGACCCGTGAGTGTGGATGTATATTTTAGAAATATACAAGAGACATTGTGCTTTTGTTTTTCTATATTATTTTGAGTAGTGTTTTGTTGGATATTTCATTATAAACAAATCATATTGTTGGACAATATTGGGTTAGTCAGTAACCGTTGTACTAACAGCTGTTTTTAACTGTCCAGGTACGTCCATCCTCGTTTTGGGCAAATAAAATGCATCCGAACAATCCGTGCCATGGAGAAGGATGAAGAACTCACTGTTGCTTATGGTTATGACCATGAGCCTTCAGGGAAGTCTGATCCAGAAGCACCTGAATGGTACACAAAGCAATTGCTGGAGTTTCAGCAGAAGTTGTCAGGAAAAGGGGCTGATGAGACCTTCTAAGACCCTTCTCACCACCACTGTCCTGAAAAAACATTATCTCCCATCCCAGCCTGCAACTACCACCAGAAACTCTTAACTTTGTCCTTTGACTATCTTGCAGCTAACAATTACAAATAATCACACTTCTGAACTGTTTTTTGGCATTCTCATCCATTTACAAGTATTTTTAACTGTGAAATCCTCACTCGGATTATGGAGTAAGCTACAAAATTCTATGGTTCTACAAAGTGGAAGGACCTAGTATGTGACTGAGATTGAATAAGAGCAAGTGATTTAAAAGGCATTTTGACTGAAATCCATGAAGTGGAGTTGGACAGTTTTAAAGACTATTGTAACTATTCCTTAAAGTATTCAACCTCGTTACCACAACTTGTGTTAACCATTCAGTATTAAACCAGTTTAGTGTCTTTTGCTGCTTTGCTCATGTTTCCCCAAGAACTGAAGTTATTAGTTTGTTGTTATTGCCAACAATTATTCTTGTAAACAAATTTGTTCTGTCTCTATTAACACGTACAAACAGCTACAATTAAGTTTAAATAAGCTCAAGTTGTTTTGAAGTACAGTATTTATACTGGCAAGGCCCTTTATTTATTTTTGTGTGTTTTTTCACACACCAATAGTACAATGAAGAATCTACACCACAAAAAGAAAGTTCAAGTAAACTACTGTGTATGTTGGGAAAAGACTGTATCTGAGACTAAGGTACAGGATGAAGAGAAATCTTTCTACTGATCTGAACTTCAGCCTTTGATATGCAAAAGCTATCAACAAAGATTTACCAATAAAACTCCAGCATAGAGCACTGTTCGTTTGTTCATTTGATTCATCTTTTCAACATTCTCGGTTATTGTATAGGCCAATGAAGTGCATTATTTCCTTTTAGAATAATTTTGTAAATTCATGGCATATATCACTTTATAAAACCCATTTAATTTGAATTCATTGTACATTTAAATTATTATTATTTTATGTTTTGTTATCTTTAACCCCCAAAATGCCAGGTGGTGCAACTGTATGAACAAATGACTAAGACAACTATTTAAAACTATTTAAAAGAGCAATTTGTATATTCTCAAATATCAGGGTGGCACAACTGCAAACATGGCTCTTTTATAATGAATTGACAAGGTAATAACAGTAAACATGATAATATATCATCCAGATGAGCCCAACTGGTCCTTGTGGCAGAGTGAAAAGATTTGTAGATATACAACTCATATACTGCTAATTTCAAGTATGGGTTGGTACACTTTCCATGTCAGGTGACATACAACTATTTGATTGTACCGCCTGACAAAAAATCTATTTAAACACATTGTTCATGACTCAAACATATGCATTACAACAGTTTTAAAAATATATTTTTTTATTTTTTTAAATTTAAACTTTTTTGAAGCTTTATTTGTCATTGACCCACATAAGGATAAAATGTAGAAAATATAAATCAGATTTTCTTTAGGCCAAAATGCAGGAATATTTCATGCCAAAGTAAGCATGTACACACAATGGGGGCGTGGTCATCGTGCTGCACCTGCGCGCGCGCCAGGTAAATGAGTGACACGCTGAGCTTCACCGCTTTCTTCTAAACAAAAGCGGTGCGGAAGTGAAAAAGGGAAAACGGCATTGGTAAATACGCAATTTATTCTATTTGAAATTACTTATAAATCACGTTATACTTATTAAATAGGGTTTGGCATATCCTCAGAATAGCGTTTAGTATAATTAAGTTAGTAAAGTGGTTGTAATTCCAGAATCAACACAAAACGTGGAAAGCGATAGTGACTTGCTTCAAGTCAGTATACGTTTGATAAAGGATCCGACTCGTTTAGAGACATAACAGTGAAAGATTGTTCTCTTTTAAATAATATTTAAAAATACATACTTTCTGTTTAATTCTTCTCCCCGCTGAAGGCCTGAGATGGACCGTTACAGGTATTTCATCTTCAATCAGAAGAGTGTGGTGGTCCTCGGCATCCTTCAGGTGGCGTGCGCGGGGCTTTGCGTGGTTTGCGGCTTTATGGATGCAGTTTTCCGCAAGAGCACTACTCTTAGTGAAACTAGGGCTCCACTCTGGGCTGGACTGGTGAGAAATGCTAAAAACTTGCAATTTATTTATTTTAAAATTACTTGAATGGCTTTCCCAGTTAACCAATAATGCACCATCCCAGTTTGTCAGTATATTGTTGTCAAACTGGGACAGTGTCAAGTTCACATAAAATATATTAATATGAGAGTTATGTTGTATCCCTATCAAAATATATCACATTTTGTTACCATGTCTTGCCATAAGAGACTGTTCTTGAATTATTTTCCTGAATAGGTCAGGCCAGGTCTTTCCCCAACCCTCCTCATTACATGGCTTGGGACACACACACACACACACACACACACACACACACACACACACACACACACACACACAATTTAGCATCTCAAATTCACCAATACTGCATGTTTTTGGATTGTGGGGGAAACGGAGGAAACCCACGCAGACACAGGGAGAGCAGGCAAAATCCACACAGAAAGGTTATGACCTCCTTGCTGAGGTGACAGTGCTACCCACCGAGCCACTGAGAACGTGGTTTAGAATGAACTTGATCATTTAAGTAATGGAAGATTATACACATAATGATGAAGATTAGGCCTAGGTGTCCCACTTGAACCGTATTCACCCTATTGACACTGAGAGATGATGCTTCTGTAAACTCATTTCACTTTTTCCTTTTAGATTATGGCTGCACCTGGTGTACTTGCCCTTTTTGCATCCCAGAAGAAAAACCCTATTTTGGTAATAATTTCTCTTTTTCTAATGTATTTGTCTAATCCAAAGTATTTTTCTAGACAGTTGTCTCTTTCTTCCTGATATTAACACACTCTCGTTAATACTTTAAGGTAAACGCCATGATCGTCTCCTCTGTGGTGTCGCTTTTTGCTGTTGTGATTGTCTTTGTTTATGCTTGCGTCACTCTCAGCTATGGAGAGGAGGATGATGAGATCTTCCATGCCCATCCTATCCCTGAAGTGGTACAGTCAAACCAGATCATGTTCAATTTGCTATCTGTTATACCTTCATCTTAAAATATAGAAATAATTGATATAGTTGTGTCCTGTGTAGAGGTTTGTCCTCAGCCAGATGGTAAAAGGTGCAAACGGCACTCTTCTGGTGGCCTGCACGGGGTCTCTGCTCTTTTCTTCTCTGATTGTGTATGTTGGCTGTCGCAGTCTGCCGGTTTGCGGCTGCTACGATTCTGCAAATGGCATGGTGGGTGAAGTCTTTTTGGTAAAACTTTATTTTACAGTGTGCCTGTTACACGTGTTACACGTAGTTACTATAGTAATAACTATAAATGATACATAATTACATGCAACTAACCCTAAACCAAATCCTAATCCTATAGTAAGTACATGTAGTTAATTATTACTCAGTACTTAAATGTATAATTACACTGTAACATGGACACCTTAAAATAAAGTGTAACCATCTTTCTTTAAAACATAATTGCATCTGAAAGTTAATATACAGTACACAACATTGAGCTGTTAATCACTGCATGGTTTGGTATTTTACAGGAGTTTCTAGTTCCTCAGAATGATCCTGTTACTCCAACTGAACTCATATGCACTTGGCAAGGTACGCAAGAGATGTTGTTGAAGACACTCGTACACTGAGATGACAAAATCATATTTCATAAGAGTCATTTGCCACATGAGCCACAATGCATGCAATTATGATGTTAGTGAGGATGTGGCTGTCTGTGATGAGATTTTATTTTTTCTCATGCAGATGGAGAAGAGCGAATCTTTAGCTCCCCTGTGTCATTCATGGATCGCTGTCCTGAGCAGGAACAGCAAGACCTCTCCACACTTCCACCGTATAGCAGAATAGCTTAGTCATTTTTTTTAAATGTATGTGTCTGGGCAAAAACATCAAATATTGGGACATTTCGTTAAATTTTGTAATTTGCCCCAGAAAGTGTAAAATGTCCAAATTCCGTTGAGCTTGCTTGTTTCAATTCTACTTAAATGTGTTTCTTGATGTTTAAGTTATTATCAGTGCCATATAAATTTTATATTATAGTGTTTTGTTTTTTCTTAAAGCATATGCCTTAGCTTTATACTTTTACATGATAGACTGATATTTTTGCATAAATAAAGCTGTATATATTTTACAATAAACAATTATTACAAGTTAAGATTTCTAATGGCCTCTTTTTGGTCTATGATATGATGTATTGGCTCATACACGGGTTGCAAAGATGCAACTTGTGCTGAAAGAATAATAAACAATAATTACATATAATAAAAACATCAATAATCTTCCATGCATTTGCTGCATTTGTAATTTCATCTTGTAACATTCTGTGGACTTTTGAGATCTGCTTCTATTTTACATTATCTGTTATTCTAATGGCCTCTTTATGGATCTAAGACTACAAGCTATTGCTTCTATTGGATGTTCAGAGTAATAAAATTAATCAGTTCCAGAAATTTCATTTGGACTATGCACTTGATGTTGGCACCCATGTCAAATGCAAAACGGTATAGTTTTTGAGATGCGTTTCAGTTCATTTATAAGAAGTTTATAGTCTGACGAGAATTGATTTAACATATGCGCTCTGTAATTAGACAAATAAGGCACAACAACAGTCCTATGAACTTCAAAGATGTGGTACTTTATTTCTTAGTAAAACATTAACTGTTAAAATCAAAACTGCCAAAAGCATGATTTGTTTTGCACCTCTTTGATTATAGTAGAGTGGTTTATATTGTTGATTTCCTCAACTTGCTGACCAACATTGAGTTCAGAAAAATGACTAGAAAAGATATGTTGAGCGTGCTTCAGTGATATGATCTATTGGCTCATACACTGGTTGCAAAGATGCATAACTTCTGCTGAAGAATAATGAACAATAATTAGATATAATAATAAAAGTCACTTGAAACATCTTAAACTTTAATGATCTTCCATATATTTGATGAATTTGAAATTTTCAACCTGTAAAATTCTGTGGACTTTTGAGATCTGCTTCTATTTTACGTTGTTATCTGTTATTAATGTGTTAATACAGACAGAATATTAAAAAAAATTTTTTTAAAGAAAATACAGAATTCAAGTCTGAAGGACACTTGAAACGGTACATTGGGTGAAAAGACAAACCAGTAAAGACAACAAACAAGAGAACCCAGACCAAGAGTGTTTAGATCAATTTAGCATGGACCTATAAGAAGTATGAAGGCTCATGATGTTTCTGGCACATAAATGAGATAATCCTTCTGTAAGCACCCAGGGTCAAAACATTAAGCACAAATGCATTCAATATTTTAGGACCATTATTAACAATGCACAATTCCTCAGCCAATCACATGCTCCCCTACCATACCCCAATCAAACAATGGAACGCATCAGCTAATCAGGCCCTCAACCAAGCCACTTCAAGTAAATAATTGAAAATCATACGCAAAATCACTTTTTGGCAATCCCCTATTAAAAAAAATGAAATAAAGCATGCCATGCCTGAGATTCTTGCATGCACTTCACAGGACCTGCTGCGCTGTTACATTTAAGACATGAATGAATATTCCGTAATGGATTAAACTCTGTGCTGCATATCAGTGTGGGAAATAAAACAGCCAGATCAGATCAATGCCATGCACAGATCCATGAATAATATGAGGTACTCATACTAATCTGTGATTATACAGTACAGATCATTTTCATTTTACCTAACAAAGCAGTACTACATACCAAACATGACTGTAGACACTGATGTAAGTATTGTCAATGAATTCTTGTCCCTTTTACCAAAAGTCTTTTAAACCACATCTAAATTTCGAACTAATTCACAAGAAGGATTGGATAACATGCATAACTCGTTACAGTAGATTTTATTCAGGTAAATGACTGCTAGAAGAAAAAAAAAGGGCAATAAATAAAACACTGGCAGTGGACAAGGACTGGCTTTAAGACTTTTTCGGAAAGGCAAGGATTTCAACTTTATTTTCCTTTTAAATTCATCCCTCACTTCTCTAAGAACTATTAGCAGCTACAATAAATAACCTGCATTTAGTGAGTGTTTGCCGTTTTGTCTTTTCCCTTGAGAGAGAACACAACTTTCACAGGAAGTGCCTGCATGTGTGTGGGTGAGAGAGCGAATGAAAGAACAGCAAACAGACACAAACTAAACCAGATTCTGCGTCTCAACTGGGAGGCTGAAGTCATTTTTATCTAACAGTTTTTCTAATTTTGGCGAGAAAATGGTTTCAAATATATGATGAAAAAGGCTACATTTTGTGTACGACGATTTCACCCTACAATTCACCTGCAGAACTGCAGAACTGATAAAACTAGTAGGTAAATGTAGTGAAAGTGTTTGGCAGTGGCATATGAAGCTTTTATATGTAAAGTAGGTCGGCCTACTTGCAACTTGGCAAAATGAAGTTTTCCTAAGTTCGCTTGCCCTTTAAATAATGGCCGGATTCTGCATGTCAGATACACTAAGAAATCTTGAGAATAAATGTTCCTATGTTCTCAATCCTGGACTTCAGCTTCACAGATAACATAAAACACCTCTAAATCTGCTTCTCTAAAAAGTGCTTCACCTTTGTCATCTCCATTCTGTAAAGAGGTGCCTCCTCCCTTAAAAGTGTATTTTATTAGCTCCTCCAACAACCGCAGCCCCAACTTCCCCTGTCCTCCTCATCCTGCCTCTTGAGAGTGACAGTATCTCCTGATCCACAAGGTGGCTGGCTTAAGACCAGTGGCTTCTGAGATTTCAGCTTGTGCGCCACCGTCATAAAAATGGCCTCTACGTGGTCACTGTTATTTCGACTGCCGTCATCGTTTCCGTAGGGGTTTTTGGCAGAGGTCTCGAACAGAGGCATTGAGTGTGCATCGGCAAACTGCTGTGCTGCATCAGTGCTCACTTGTGCGGCGTGGCGCAGGTCGCATTTGTTGCCGACCAGGATTCTGGGCACCTCTTGCCCCAGGGCATGTTGACGGCACTCCTCAATCCATGCCGGAAGGCTACGGAAACTAGCGGCATTGGTGACGTCGTAGACAAACACCACAGCATGGACGTTGCGGTAGTAGTGCTGCACCATACTCTTACGGAAGCGCTCCTGGCCTGCGGTGTCCCACAACTGGACCTGGTAGAGGGAAATAGGGAGAACAATTAGCTGTCAACTTATATCACACATATCTGTCCTTTAAACGTTGCAGGAGAATGCAGGGTGTGTTCATGCATAAATGAACAACACAGGCAGGTATTATATGTGTGATGAAGTGTGGGTCTTGTGCATGAAAACATTTAGTGTGCAGCAGAGCTCTATGACAGCAGATAGCTGGGTACTTCATAGTGGAAGAACAAGCTGTACCACCAATGCAATGCATCTTATTTGCAATACATTTCTAAGGCCTCTACATTTTCAACATGATCAAAAAATTGCTGAAAACCCTATTGAACACAATCTACTACATGCCTTGCGGTACATGTCTTTTTGCAGTATACAATACAATAATATACTGTAAACATAAGAATAACTTTTGATGAACACTTAGCGGTCTGAAGCAACTTCAAGCATTTAAATATCATCTTACTAAACAATTATTGGGAGATATAGACTAGTGACAATTGATATTTATGTACGTTTTATTTGTGTATTCTGCTATATTGTTACAAAAATCTCATTGATTTACATTAAATGCCATCAGAATTTCATCTTACGTTTTGGCCATATAAATGACATCATCTGCACCAAATTGCATATTTGGGCCAAGTTTGGGCCTCTGAATACATGTAGATTTTTCTCCACTAGAGTATCATATGTGATACAAAACATAACACATGTGCAAACTGTTCTGTTCAATTAAAATTATTTTTCTGACTATTAAGATGTCAGGCTTTACTGGGTTAAATCAACACACACTGGAGTAAATGAACACATCCTTCTAAATTTATAAGCATCGTCACCTTGATTTTCTCGCCGTCTATTTCAATAACCTTCTCCCGAAAATCCACCCCGATAGTGGCCTCAGTCCTGTCTGGAAACTTGTCAGCACAAAATCTATAGGTGAGGCAGGTCTTGCCAACTCCAGAGTCTCCGATCACGATGATCTTAAAGATTCGAGTCCGTGGGGGAGGCAGCGTAGAGCTGGTCAAAGATGAGCTAAATTCAAAAGAGGACTCGATATCTGCCATGCTGTCCTCCTATAGAGAAACAAGTGCCCCTTACAAACGGACACAGTGAAAATGTACTGATGCTAGCGGGTCAGATAAGTGATTCAAACGCAGGCTTAGCTGAATCTTTAGCCCTTCACCTCAAGCTTCATGTGCAAACCTTAGAGATTCAAACTTCGGTGAGTGTATTTGACGTGTTGACCGGTATACTCCACATTTTGCTGATGCATTCCTGGCAGGGTCCTCTTACACTGTTTGGGTCTGTAGCCACGTACGACGTTGACATAACTGAAATCTCGCGAGAAGTTACAATTCTGAGAGCGTTTGTTTGGTACTTCCAGACAATACACAGAAGAAGAAGAAAAAACTTTAAAAAACTGTAAACGGAGCACACAAAACGCCCACCAACTAAATAAATATATATAAGTAATTCAATAGAATTATTATATTTGTATTAATTGATTGTTGATATTTGTTATTTTAACATTGCAAGAGAACGGACTAATGTTAAAAAGATTCATGTTAATTGTTAATTGTGATGAATGTTAATTCGCTTAAAAGCTTTGTTCAAAAACACAAACACGTAACACAGCGTCTCTGTTTACTGGAAGCCACACGACTAGTGAGGTTTAATTCGTGAACGAATCCTCACTAGTCATGTGTGGCTTCAAGTAAACAGAGACACTTACCAAAGTCCAACTAGATTTACTGGACGACTGCAGAAAATGTTGGTAAGTCACAATTTGTTACTATTTTAAAACAGTAATATAACACTCAAATGTTTAAAGTTTTTTCTATTAAATGTTTTCATTATGTTATATTCGTTTGAATTGATATATATTTAAGTGTCAGTGTCACTGAATGGTAATGTGCAGCATGAAACTGCTGTTCGGTGTCAGTGTCTGGAGATCATACGGGTTTAATGTGCTGATAAATAGGTACATCAAGGTGTTGAGCTGGAAACGCCTCCCTCGGGACTGAGAGAGAGTTTCATACTCTATTTAACTCTGATGCTCTGCAATTTCTGTCTGAACTCATTTCTACCTTCCAGCCAGAGGTTGACAAGGTATCGGGAACCCACTTTAACTTTTATATCATTTCTAATAGTATTTACAGTTTTGTTACTCAAACTATCAAAATATAATAGCAATATATATATATATATATATATATATATATATATATATATATATATATATATATATATATATATATATATATATATATATATATATATATAGGCCTATAGCAAAATGGGCAAATTTATTTTTATTTTTTTTTTTTTGTGGATTTTGTAACTAACCTGCACAGAAAGCCATTCAAAAGAGACGGAAACCAAATTACATATTTACTCATAATAATGTTTGCTTATGTATTTTTTTTTTTTTGCATGACTTTTACAAGGTTTTGAACTTGAGAGTCCTCCGTAAAGTTCAACTGGATCTTACTGGAGAGTTACCAGGCTTTCTGCAGGACACAGCTCATATCCGAAATGATCCTAGCTGGAGAGTTAACCCAGTTCCAGACAGATTACACTGCAGACATGTGGATATTGGTGACCTTTCACCCTGTGATACACAACGCCTTATAATGGGACTCAAATCTACTGCCCAAGGGTTACAGGTAGGACATGGTTGTGCCAATATGATCGTGACATACAATAAACTAAAGTTGCAAATATGTATTGAGTACTACAATGCACTGAATACAGAAAATGCATCCATAATCGATTTGGCACCATCTAATTTGAAAAATCTGTTGCAATCTGTTCTGTTGTAGGTTGATTTTGATGATGGCAACTGCCCAACATATCGCAACCAAATAAAGGGCATTTATAATGTTTACCTGGCTGTGCACAACCAGTTACAGGGTTAGTCTTATGTCATCGCTTGCTACTTGGTTTATTAAAACTGTAATGAAACATTCTCATCCCATCCGGAAAGCATGTGTTAATAATGTATCACATTTCTTATAAATAGATGTACCACCCATTTCTCAGGCTCCAGTGTTGATGCTCCGTCCTAGAGCGTGGAACATGGTGGAGCACAACATGATGGTATGAATCTGTAGTGAACTGCTGTAATGGCACAGATTATTAGGATATCTGCAATTGTCCATGTGTTGTTGTTTTGTTTTGTTTTTTTATTGGTCTAGTTCCATCTTTCACACTGTGACGATTTAATGTTCTATTGTAAGATTTTTCTTTTAGAAAAAATTATAACCGCTTAGAACCACAAATTAGATCTATTTAAAATATCAGCAGTATCTCCTGAACAGGGGCCATGGACCAACATCATATCACAATATGATCGTCCTCACGAGGGACAATCAATGAAAGTTTTTCATCATAAAACTCTTCATATTCATGTTATAGTTCTGTACTCTTACTTTATGTCAATAAATGTCTCGTTTGTGTGTTTATATTGCAGTATTCCAATCAACCAATCAGATTTGAGGGATTTGTTTACAGTTTATGTCAAATAGACTTGCTTACAACAAGGGTTAAAGGCTAATACATAATTTGTATTCACCTATCATTCCCTCTGATTTTAGGGATAAGTTATGGGTAGGGTTAGGTTAGGTTAAGGGGTAGGGATAGGGCTAAGATTACATTTTCAGACAGGAATGTTGTTCCAGGATCAAAATAGTTGTAAATGAGCTAGCTCTGAATAATAAAATATCCTTCTTAGTAATGAGAAGTCTATGACTCTGAGCATCTGTTTCTCTGTAGGTGAATGGTCGAGAGGTTCCTGGTCCATTGTTTGATTTTGGTTTGCTGATGTTTCATAATGCAAAACTACTTCTTCAAAACCAGAGTGGCCCTTTTTTCTACTTGTCCAAGGTCAGTGTCAGATAATGTTACTTCAACTTCAGCGTAGTATCAAGCATATCCTAGAAAATCTTCATGTTTTATTGTACAGGTTGAGAGCTACATGGAGGCCCGATTGTGGAGTCAGATTTTTTTCTGGACTGAGAAGAAGGTGCAGATTGAGATTTCAGACTGTATGTTCCATTGCAGTTTTAACATCCATGCAGTTTATTTCCTAACGTATTCTGGCATTGTTTGAATTATTTTGTAGCTTGGCCTACCAGCAAGCTGTATAAAGGCTACCGTGCTGATTGAGTGTGTTTTGGCATCGTTCGAGATGGAGGAGATTTTGTATGAGCTTAAGGAGCACTCTGCTGGTCTCAACTGTGGCATCTGGGATTACTCGGCTTCATTTGTCAACAAATTTGGTCAGCTCATATGCTTTCTGCAAGTTTGACTAGTTTAAACCCAATCACATCTCTAGTTAGTGACAATGGTTTGCTTTCTAGGTCATCGGGCTGATTTCCTCCTCCCTGACCGAAGTAAGTATGTAGATATGGAGAAGCGTTTCCTGCACAGCTACATGGACCTTCTAGTACAGACGTGTCACCGCAGGGGTGCCCTAGCAACAGGTGGCATGGCAGCTTTGCTGTTGCCTAGAGACAAAGAGAGTGACCTCTACAAGACTGTACTCACTACTGTCACCAGGCAAGATGCAACTAGAACAAGTAACAGCTCTATGGTGATTTGAATCCAATCCATAATCACAATAGAAATGCAGTGGCACACAAATCCTAATAATGAATAAAACATGAAATAGCCTTATTTTTTTTTAGTTGATCAGGATTGGATTTAAATGATCACATTTAAAAATCCAAAATTTCACATGCAAAAACAGGTCCTTTGTCAATAGCACAGAAATGTATTAAGCACTGCTCAATTTCATGCCAAGCTGATTTTCCTCACACGAAACTCATGATAGCGTGGATTCCTATTGGATTGAATAAGTATATGAGTTAGGGTGACCAAACGTCCTGTTTTCAAGTCCTTTCCTGGCCCTAATATAACAATTTTCTATCCATACAGAGGGGGCATACTTTAAATGTATTGAAATTAATAAGGAATCTTTGTCTAAATTTTGAGTATCATTTGAATATCTCATTGTGGGGCCGAGTGTCCTTGTTTTCGGTAATCAAAATATGGTCACCCTGATATAAGTATTACAATTTGACCTGTATTCTATGGACAAATTATACCTTAAATCATGCTCCTTGTTTTGGTGATGATGAAAGTGATTAGGCTGATAACACACCGATCAGGCATAACATCATTTTATTTTTATTTATCATTTATTTAACCAGGAGATCCCATTGAGATATTACAATCTCTTCTTCCAGGGAGACCTGGGGCCTGTACCATGATGGTAGTTTAACAAACTCATGGTTACAGGATTAATTTCCAATTGACAAAACCAAACCAATCAATTCAGGCTTTGTTGGTCCCATGATGCTGATCATCAGCTTTCTCTGTCAACTCAGGCTTTGATCCCGAGTTTAGGAGTTTAGCTGTGACAGCAGTAGTGAACAGCCAATCTCATGCTCTGGATCAGTGAGATTCATTCCTCTCTTCTGCAGAATATTACATGATTGAAAAATATTAAGAATTTAAACAAATTTACACTGCAAGAAGAAAAGAGCTGTCTATGAAAGAGGACAACTTAAAGAAAAATATTACTACGTCAATGCAAGTAAAAGTCATGAAGTTATTTTAGTTGATATATGGAGAGAATTGAACATTTAAGTTTACATGTAGTCATTTTTATAGCTTTATTTATTGATTTTTAAAGCTTAGTTGTATGACCTTTATATAGTCTATTTATATTAATTTTAACTAAATGCCTATTAATGATTAACTAAAATGTCATTGATTAAGGGTATAATAATTACATAAATGATATTCCATATATGATCATTCCAAATTATTATAATAAATACACATTGTTAAAAGCCAGGCGCTTTAGTCTTTAAAAACATTTGCTATGTAGTGACCTTTAATTTGGAGTAGAAACAGGAGGAGTGACCTCAGAGGTGTGTCACTTTGCTCACAGCTGATTGGTCCAATTTCAGTTTGAGATCTCTTATCCAGAACATAACCTGCTTAGCCAGCAGGTTAGCCGTGGAGCGCAAGTTACCATGGAGATGAACACTGCTAAAAGCCAAACCACTTTAATGGTACCTAAAATCCAGGACTGGCACAAAATAAGCTTAAACATATCTGGAGGCCCCAGGTCAAGACAGCAGCACATAGAGTTTCATACATACAGTGGGTATGGAAATTATTCAGACCCCTTAAATTTTTCACTCTTTGTTATATTGCAGCCATTTGCTAAAATCATTTAAGTTCATTTTTTTCTCATTAATGTACACACAGCACCCCATATTGACAGAAAAATATGGGGAATTGTTGACATTTTTGCAGATTTATTAAAAAAGAAAAACAATATCACAAGTATTCAGACCCTTTGCTCAGTATTTAGTAGAAGCACCCTTTTGATCTAATGATCTCTTTAGGCAGTTCCTTTGACCTCATGATTCTCATTTGCTCTGGCATGCACTGTGAGCTGTAAGGTCTTATATAGACAGGTGTGTGGCTTTCCTAATCAAGTCCAATCAGTATAATCAAACACAGCTTGACTCAAATGAAGGTGTAGAACCATCTCAAGGATGATCAGAAGAAATGGACAGCATCTGAGTTAAATATATGAGTGTCACAGCAAAGGGTCTGAATACTTAGGACCATGTGATATTTCAGTTTTACTTTTTTAATAAATCTGCAAAAATGTCAACAATTCTGTGTTTTTCTGTCAATATGGGGTGCTGTGTGTACATTAATGAGAAAAAAATGAACTTAAATGATTTTAGCAGGGGGTCTGAATACTTTCCGTACCCACTGTAAATAACCACAAAAATAATAATCATACAAAACAATTTAAAATAAAATCAAGAAAAATAACCTCATGACTTAATATTGTATTGGTCCCCCTTTTGCTGCCAAAACAGCCCTGACCCGTTGAGGCATGGACTCCACTTGACTCCTGAAGGTGTGCTGTGGTATCTGGCACCAAGATATTAGCAGCAGATCCTTTAAGTCCTGTAAGATGTAAGGTGGGGCCTCCATGGATCGGACTTGTTTGTTCAGCACATCCAACAGATGCTCAAATGGATTGAGATCCTTGATTTGGAGGCCAAGTCAACACCTCAAACTCGTTGTTGTGCTCCTCAAACCATTCCTGAACCATTTTTGCTTTGTGGCAGGGCACATTATCCTGCTGAAAGAGGTCACAGCCATCAGGGAATACCGTTTCCATGAAAGGATCTACATAGTCTGCAACAATGCTTAGGTAGGTGGTACGTGTCAAAGTAACATCCACATGGATGGCAGGACCCAAGGTTTCCCAGCAGAACATTGCCCAAAGCATCACACTGCCTCCGCCGGCTTGCCTTCTTCCCATAGTCCATCCTGGTGCCATGAGTTCCCCAGGTAAGCAACGCACATGCACCTGGCCATCCATGTGATGTAAAAGAAATGTGATTCATCAGACCAGGCTACCTTTTTCCATTGCGCCGTGGTCCAGTCCTGATGCTCACGTGTCCATTGTTGGCGCTTTCGGCGGTGGACAGGGGTCAGCATGGGCACCCTGACTGGTCTGTGGCTATGCAGCCCCACACGCAACAAACTGTGATGCACTGTGTATTCTGACACCTTTCTATCAGAACCAGCATTAACTTATTGAGCAATTTAAGCTGCAGTAGCTCGTCTGTTTGATCGGACTACACAGGCCAGCCTTCGCTTCCCACGTGCATCAATGAGCCTTGGCCGCCCATGACCCTGTCACCGGTTCACCACTGTTTCTTCCTTTGGAGCACTTTTGATAGATACTGACCACTGCAGACCGGGAACACCACACAAGAGCTGCAGTTTTGGAGATGCGCTGACCCAGTCGTCTAGCCATCACAATTTGGCCCTTGTCAAACTCACTCAAATCCTTACTCTTTTTAGCCCATTTTTCCTGCTTCTAATACATCAGCTTTGAGAACAAAATGTTCACTTGCTGCCTAATATATCCCACCCACTAAGAGGTGCTGTGATGAGATAATCAGTGTTATTAATTTCACCTGTCATAATGTTATACCTGATCAGTGTTACAATTTAAAAGTAAATCCACATTGTTCTTAAGGGGGGCATCTTTCCTCATCCATACCCTATTAAGCTATAGGGCATGTTCATAAAATAAATAAATAAATAAATAAAAAAGACATTCAGTTATACTTCTGTATTTGTTCTCCATACAAATTATCTTTCTTGTGTTGCTTTAGACTTAAGTTACTGGAGATCAAAGCAGGAGTTGATGGGTTCATGGTTTACGACATGGACCTGATTGAGCCCATGCAAAAAGTAAGTGTCCCACATACTATAACAGGTTGTTCATTACAGTCTATTAATTTACTTCCCATACATATAACAAATGTTCACATATAAAAAATACACACACAGCTGTTCGGGCTTCACTCTCATGGTCAGAACCAACTCCTGCAGCTGCGTGAAGACATCAGTGTGACCCCCGAGGACTTGCTCATTATGCCTGCAGTTAGTTGAAATTCTGTCACTACAAAATAAATCATGTAAACTTATTAATAAATGTGTGGTGAGGTCTTGTAAAGTTTTTATTATAGTTTAATTGTGGTTTCCGTTGTATTGTTGTATTTAATTTTCAAGTGCTTTACATCTAGGGAGGAGTAACATTGTATGGACTGAGGTACAATATTGCTGTAGGAGTCCTCTTTATTGAAGCCTGGCTTTCAGGTACAAAACTTGATTTCAACTTTGTTTTTTAAACAACACTTTTATGGTCTGTGCTCAGAAAAATTTAGGTTTTAATTTTGAACAACAGGCAGAGGTCATTTCTTCTATCTGGGGAAGGTTGAGGATTCAGCAACTGCAGAGATATCCAGATCTCAGGTCAGTTCACAACACTGCCCAGCTCACATGGTACAGTATAACACCATCTCTTATTCTAAGAGGCTCCATTTTTCAGGTTTGGCAGTGGATCCGGCACCAGGTGAGATTAGAGGATGATGGGATGGTGGTGACACGAGCTCTAGTCTGCAGCTTGGCTGAAGATCTGATGGGAGACCTGAAGGCAGCCATACATTGCCAAACAAACAGGTAGAGAATGCTGTACAGATAAAATACATTTGTTGCAATTTGTACATTTGTTGTACACAACATGAAGTGATTTTACCATGGTTACAGGATGTTCTTGGGGACAATATGAAGAAATCAGTGTCCAAACTATATAAAATATATAAATTATACCATGTAAAATTAAAGTTAGGTTGAACTACTGAGACAAACTGTACAAATTTCTGATATTTATACGAGTCCCTGAACAAAGGCTGGTCAATATAAAAAGCAGTCAGTATGTGGTGTGGCCAGCAGCTGCTTTATATACTACAGTGAATCTATCATGGACTGCATCAGATTTGCCGGTGCTTAATGACTGCTTTGCTAGTATAATGAAAACTTGTTTATTGGATTTTATTTAGTTCCCCCCAGGGATTTTAACAATATCTCAGAAAAATGCATCATTAAAAAATACAGTAGTTTGTTTAAATTTACATTGTAAATCTGTTACAGAGCTATGCCACCTATGATTGCCCAAGAGCTCACATTGAGAAATACTGACCTTTTCTCTTTCCACCCTCTTTAGAGACAAACAGAGGTTGATGACTGCTGTGTCCATGTTTCTAGAGATAGTGCAAAAAAATGATTTCCCGGAGTTCATTACTACATACCTTAACCTGGACCACACTTTCCTCAACTCTCAGAGCCAACATGAGAATGGATCGACAGAGGCGGTGCCCAAAGCCAGACTCTAAACAAGTGTGGGTTTACACAAGTCAAATTACTTCTACATCACAAGAAAAATAATACATCCATGAATGGTTTGGCAATGAACAAATTACTTCCATATACTGATAGCTACAATGCTATAAAAATAGTAGTATAATAGTAAAAGTAGTCGTTTTCAACCAATTGGCTTAATTATATAAAATAGGCCAAAACTAAAAATCAAGATATGCATCATTGCAATTTACCCCCTCAACAAACCTGAATATATGAGGAAGCCTAATTTCAGAAGTCTGACATCTAGACCTAGAAAAGTCATGGAAATTAATACAATTATACAACTATAATTAACGTACATTTTTCTAGTTATGAAGTTCTAACATGTTTTAGAAATTCTAAAAGTTCTAGTTATGAAGTTCTCAAATATTTTACAGGGTAGCAAATATGATTGCAAAATATTTATAAAAATGTAAAAAATTTTATTGGATCAAAATTAAGAACTTCTATAAATAAATTACAAACTGGAAAATTCATGGGACCTTCGAATATTGTAGAAAATGGAGGACCTTGGAGTCAAACAGCTTGAGAACTACTGCTATAGAACATGAATCAAGGCTATAATTCATTTTAATACATACAGGTGCTGGTCATATAATTAGAATATCAAAAAGTTTATTTATTTCACTAATTCCATTCAAAAAGTGAAACTTGTATATTATATTCATTCATTCCACACAGACTGATATATTTCAAATGTTTATTTCTTTTAATTTTGATGATTATAACTAAGGAAAATCCCAAATTCAGTGTCTCAGAAAATTAGAATATTACTTAAGACCAATACAAAGAAAGGATTTTTAGAAATCTTGGCCAACTGAAAAGTATGAACATGAAAAGTATGAGCATGTACAGCACTCAGTACTTAGCTGGGGCTCCTTTAGCCTGAATTACTGCAGCAATGCGGCGTGGCATGGAGTCGATCAGTCTGTGGCGCTGCTCAGGTGTTATGAGAGCCCAGGTTGCTCTGATAGTGGCCTTCAGCTCTTCTGCATTGTTGGGTCTGGCATATCGCATCTTCCTCTTCACAATACCCCATAGATTTTCTATGGGATTAAGGTCAGGCGAGTTTGCTGGCCAATTAAGAACAGGGATACCATGGTCCCTAAACCAGGTACTGGTTGCTTTGGCACCGTGTGCAGGTGCCAAGTCCTGTTGGAAAATGAAATCTGCATCTCCATAACGTTGGTCAGCAGCAGGAAGCATGAAGTGCTGTAAAACTTCCTGGTATACGGCTGCGTTGACCCTGGACCTCAGAAAACACAGTGGACCAACACCAGAAGATGACATGGCACCCCAAACCATCACTGACTGTGGAAACTTTACACTGGACCTCAAGCAACGTGGATTGTGTGCCTCTCCTCTCTTCCTCCAGACTCTGGGACCCTGATTTCCAAAGGAAATGCAAAGTTTACTTTCATCAGAGAACATAACTTTGGAGCACTCAGCAGCAGTCCAGTCCTTTTTGTCTTTAGCCCAGGCGAGACGCTTCTGACACTGTCTGTTGTTCAAGAGTGGTTTGACTCAAGGAATGTGACAGCTGAAACCCATGTCTTGTATACGTCTGTGCGTAGTGGTTCTTGAAGCTCAGCTGCAGTCCACTCTTTGTGAATCTCCCCCACATTTTTGAATGGGTTTTGTTTCACAATCCTCTCCAGAGTGCGGTTATCCCTATTGCTTGTACACTTTTTTTTCTACCACATCTTTTCCTTCCCTTGGCCTCTCTATTAATGTGCTTGGACACAGAGCTCTGTGAACAGCCAGCCTCTTTTGCAATGACCTTTTGTGTCTTGCCCTCCTTGTGCAAGGCGTCAATGGTCGTCTTTTGGACAACTGTCAGGTCAGCAGTCTTCCCCATGATTGTGTAGCCTACAGAACTAGACTGAGAGAGCATTTAAAGGCCTTTACAAGTGTTTTGAGTTCATCAGCTGATTAGAGTGTGGCACCAGGTGTCTTCAATATTCAACCTTTTCACAATATTCTAAATTAAAAGAAATAAACATTTGAAATGTATCAGTCTGTGTAATGAATGAATATAATATACAGGTTTCACTTTTTGAATGGAATTAGTGAAAATCTACTTTTTGATGATATTCTAATTATATGACCAGTGTGTGTGTGTGTGTGTGTGTGTGTATATAAAAAATAAAAAAAAAGTCATCTAAAGTCATCTTTTTTTTTAAAAGTCATCTAATTTTCAAACAGCCAGTAAAAGAAACACCCAAACGAGTAAAACAAATTTAACTTTAGCAGCCCCTGCAAATTCTTGTGGTCTGTATTTTCTAAGAAATTAAATGGTTACATCTTTCATTGTACAACCAAAAGTGGAAATTAAAAACAAAAGAGAAGTGCATCACAGTAATGTTATTTTGTTTTATTTGTAACTGTGTGAGTGTCAAATGACGGGACATTTTCTCCAAATTCAGACAGTGGTATGTTTGATGGAGAGGGAAAAAAAATCATAAACAGAAAGGTTGAAACCAGCATAAGGAGAACCCAAAACATGAGTGGGAGAAAAATAAAATAAGCCAAACAAACCCAAAAGAAACAGTCACCATAAAAGGTCCAACAGAAGCCACTGCTGCCTCCAAGATGTTCACTAAATAACCGAAAGGCAGTAGAGGACGAAAGAGAAAAAAAATAAAGAGATGCACGTCTGCCTCTCCTCGGCACTCCAGGTGACCTTTCAATCGACTCTTATCAGCTTATAGGCCGAACATCATAGTCTCCACCCGATTGACATGGTAGGCTTCAACTGCTGGCTGCCCCTGGTGGCTGATCCTGGAAATGCTTTGTGCCCAGCAACACAATGCCACATAATTCACTGCCACACTCCCCCGACCCCCAACCCCCTCCCCAGGTGCCTTCATCTGCATCTAAATGTCCGCCCCAGAGGTTTGGCACACGACCACGCAAGTCAAACCAGGACCAAAAGTATTGCTCCTCCTGATATTATTCGGTTCTCTTTAATATTATTTTATATAAATTACTCTTAAAAACATGAGAAGCAAGATGCATGTGTCTGATAAACAGGAATTAGGCCCAATGAGTTCACTGTGACCGTCTTGATCAATCTTTCTCTGTAATACCGCTTATTCTGTTTTAACATAAGAGATGCCATTGGCCATATTAAAAAAAAAACAAGATAGAAAAAAAAAAAAAAAAAGGGTTTTTCCCCTATTGCTTGCTCGCTCCTGTGAGTAGATGCGAAGGCAGAAGGTAACTGTGGTCTTGTTAGTGCAGTGGAGTCTCAACCTCTGTGGGGCGTCTGGTCTCAAAATGCTTGCGGGCATAAAACAGCCACCCTGCTCACTTCCTGAAATGATCACATCTCATTGGGCATGTCCTCGTGGTCACAGGGGGACAGGTCTCCGTTGGTGGTCACCGCGGAGTTGTCCTGGTAACCGGGGGGCATGAAGGCTACGGCGTAGGGATAGACACCATGGCAAGCAACACGGTACGATTCGAGAAATTTCTCTTGCTGTGAGCCCAGACTGCCGTCCCTCAAAGCCTGGAGCACCTCAGTGCACGTCTAATAGTCACACATACAAAAATAAGAGATGTAGCATCATTCTTTTCTTGTGAAATATCACCAAATGTATACTGTTCTGTTTATAGTTTTTGTACCTGAATGGTTCTGCCTGTTAGGGGCTCATTTAAAGAAGTAGCTAGCTCAGCAGCCATGCTCTCAGAGGAGGGGTCCAGGAAGACCATCATCTTAGCAGCTGCATACAAAACAGGCAGATTCTAAATACACAGCTAAAAGAATTTAGATGGTATGCTACTATAGAGTTTCACAACTACAAAGAAATGAGGAGTCATTTATGTGCAAAAATGACTTTTGGTGTAGTTCAAGCTTATGTGAACAAGCAGTAATGTGATTGAACGCGTTCATTTTTATTATTTTTAATCAAATCAAGTACACATGATGTTTAATACAGTTCAAAAGTTTGGGGTTGGTAAGATTTGAAAGAAGTCTCTTACACTCATCAAAAGAACAGCATTATAGAAATGTTTTTGTAAGATTCTAACTGCTTTTATGGTCACTTTTGATAATTTTAATGCATTTTTAGCTGAATAAAGTTATTAATTTCTTTCAAAAGATTAAAAATAAAAACATCCCAAACTTTAGAACGATAGTATATACTTACAATTGTACTTTTGAAAGGAAATAGAAGTTTCCAAAATAGTAGTTAAAAAGCTCATTAACATCATAAGTGGGTACCTGCAACTCTGTGTGGTATTGAGTTTGCATGTTTGCTCAAGAAGTTCTTGTTGAAAGTCTTGGGATCACTCTCTCCAAACAGTTTTGTGATCTCCTGCTTCAGAACCGTCTGCACTGCCTCAGGCATGTCCTTACTGTCTGACACTGAAAACAAACAGAAATCTTAGTGTACTTGTATGCTTTTGTTCTATGTGAGGAAAGTATATACGCCTTTATGTACCTCCTTTGAAGAATCGAACAAAACACTGGTGGAGCCAAGGGTGATCGGGGTCCAATGAGTAAGCTCTCTTCACTGACTGCAGCATCAAAAGATACTTCTCTACAAAACACACATTATGAGTTTTAAAATCACAGAACCTAACATTTTATAAATCACTATGTTGAGTTCATCAGTATGGTCACCTTTCCTTAGGTAGATCTCAAAAGCAAGCAGATGCGTCTCTATTTTATTCTTTACCAAGTTCTTCA
Organism: Paracanthobrama guichenoti; assembly: GCA_018749465.1. Classification (NCBI taxonomy): domain Eukaryota; kingdom Metazoa; phylum Chordata; class Actinopteri; order Cypriniformes; family Gobionidae; genus Paracanthobrama; species Paracanthobrama guichenoti. The sequence continues at coordinate 30,993,759 of CM031956.1, forward strand.
GAGGAGTCAGGAACTTAACTGCTTCTTCTAGAGGACTCTCAACCTACAGACAAAAACAGGACAATGTGATGAACAAATCAAAATACTTTATCCTCTAAAGAACAGGTGGCTTTGTCAACATACACACCTTTGCCAGTTTGTCTGGTATGAGCTCCTCTTTAGGTCCTCCAATCTCTTCCTCATCCTCTTCCTTTTTCTTTTTTTGGTTCTTCAGCTGTTTCTCTTTTTCAGCATTTTTCTTTTCCTCTTCTAACTGGGCTTTCTTTTGGGCACGTCTCTGTTTGTTGCGCAATTTCTTCAGCTCCTTGTCTGTCAGGTTGGCTATGGAATAAACAATTATTTGAAACAAAACTCACCTCACTTTTTTTTGTTAACTTTCTACAAAAAGCAAGGCTGGGCCTCTGAGGTTTGAATTTGTTTAGTGTGCGTCAAGGTACCATTGTCGGCTTGCGACTCCTTGTTGTCATCAGAGAGCGGGTTATCATGAAGGCTGAGGTAGATCTCGATGGCCGTACGTGCCGCCTTGAAGTAGAAAGGGTGCATACGCAACACATCCTCTAGATTGAGCAAATCCACATAGGAGCGCAGTGTCATCTTCCGCATACAGTATGTGTGGAAGTCAAACTGGTCGTCCGTTATCTCCACAAAATGCTGTGAACGGCAAAAGACGAAAGAGTCAGGATATTTTGGACTATTCATCTTGAACTCTAAACTAGCTTTGTGTTAAACCTACAGATTTAGCATAGAGGTATTCAACATTCAACAGATTTAAATAAACATATTAGTGTCTAATGCTTTAAGACTTACCCTTTCAATTTCATGGCACTTCTTCAATGCCTCTCCATATTTGTTCAAGGACTTGTAGGCCAGAGCACATTCCGTCTGGAACCACATGCACTGCATCTCATTCAGATTCTCTACTGCGGAGGTTCCTTCCTGCAGGAAACAACAAAGATAGGACACACTCAGAATGATAGGTTTTTGGTAATGAGACAGATCACTCCTGGAGAAAGGTAAGAAATTAAAAAGGTCAATATGGAAGTTGTAAGGAAAGCAAGTCCCACCTGTTAGTTACAAGTGCTAAGTTAATTATTTGTTAAAGAATTACCAGTCAAAATTTACTGTAAAGTACAACTGAACCTGAAAGTTTTCTTTGGTGAAAGAAATGTTTTATTTGCTTTAACATAACTGAAATATATAGCGTAATTGGTCTCTCGCTACTCAAATACACTGCAAGCCAATAAACGGCTGTCAAAATGCAAAGATAGCATCCAATTGAATGGACTTGTCTTTTAAAAGGGAGGGTTAGATATATATTAAATATTTGCAAAGTCCCTTTAAAGACAAGTCATTTCACTCTGTGGCCATCTTTGAAACACATCTCTTTGAATGGGGGAAACATCAAAATCTCAAAAATTGTTCAACAAACTTACGATTAAATTTAATATTTGAAATCACCAATGAAATCTGACAATAACTGTCAAATCCGTTTTTTAAACGCTCAAATTGACAAACTGCATTTTTCAGGATGGACCAAGCAAATGCACATATGCAGTCCTAGGTGCTCTGTTTCTATAGGAACCGGAGCTTCTAACGGCAGCTGCAGTGACGAAATGACTTTACCAATTGGCAACTGCCTCTTTAAGGCGGCAGTACTTATTCCTCCATATTGCATGATGTGGTTTCTCCGATTCATAGTAACACAAATGTAACACGTCTTTCTATGTATACAGTCTTTGATATTTGTGTGATATAAGTAACATGCTTCCATTCAAAAGTTTGGGTTCATAAAGATTTTATGTTTTTGAAGGAAGTCTCTTATTCTCACCAAGGCTGCATTTAATCAATCAAATGTACAGTAAAAACTTTAATATTGTGATATATTACAATTTAAAATAATATATTTTAATATTACAATTTAAAATAATAAAATATATCTATTTTAATGCATCTTAAAATTTAAATTATTCCTGTCGGGGCAAAGCAGAATTTTCTTAGAAATCGTTTTTTTCAGGATTTTTTGATTTAGGAGTAGAACAGCATTATTAGAAGATTGCAACATTCAAAATGTCTTCACGATCACTTTTGATCAATTCAGTGCATCCTTCCTGAATAAAAGTATTAATTTCTTAATCTTACAGACCCCATATTTTCGAACGATAGCGCATATGCAATAATTTCTAACCCGTGTGAACTTGGAACACATCTCTTCAGCCTCCTTGATAAGTCCAGCCTTGAGCAAATACTTGGCACACTTGGAGTTGATGAAGCGGTCAGCAGTGTCCAGAGCCTGGGCCTCGTCCATCCATCGAGCAGCTTCACGGATGTTACCTGCATGCTTTCAAGAGAACAAGAGCAAGATGGAAAATTAGTCACTCTGTCAAGTTCTTTTCAATGGTTTGAGTTTGAACATTTTGAGACACTTCTCAAACATAAAGGTGTGTCATTTAGTAAACTCTTGATGCAGAGTACCTCAGTTTGTTTCATCAACTTGAGTGTTTTACCTTGTATATCTTTGCCTTGATGAGGAAGAGCTCTATGAGGGTGGGGGTGCTTTCGATGGCTGTGTTGATGTATTCCAGTGCAAGCGTCTGTTTGCCAATATAGTTGAAGTGCTGGGCAAGGAAAAACTGAACCCACAGTAGAGTGGTGGGTGGCTCCATTTTCCCATCATCTACAAATTCAGCAATACATGTCCAGAGTGAGAAATCTGGCACCATCCACACCATTACTTCAACTGCTATCCGTCATTAAAATCTGTTTACATGTACTCACCATTTTGGTTGAACATTTTACAGGTTCTTAAACTTTTTTCATAGCCCACAGTTAACTCCTCAATTATCACTACCTGCAAAAGACAGGAAGATTTTACACAAAGGTGTATTTTCTTATTTGTTGAAGTGCAGAAATTTCTACACATCTCCATGTCATAATGTTAACTCACCTTGTCTTTGTGCTGATAGAGTGATTTGAGTGTGGTAAAGACAGGCGGGCATCCTTTGCTAAAGTTCATCCTTAGGTAGCGATCCAAACACTCTCTAAACTTCTCACCTGCGAGAACCAAATATGGTCATATACAGACGCATTATGAGAGCATAACAGCCCTATTGATTTGACAAGACTGACACTGACCTGTGAGGAAGCTGAGAGGAAGTCTTCTTGGCACCAGGCCTTTAGGATACTTGACCCAGGCATCTTCATAGATTTTCTGCTTGTCCTCAGCACTTTCTGGAAGCATCATGACATATAATAAGGGCTAATAGAAATGAAAATCAGCCAAGATTTGCTGAATTCAGGATGTGCGCTTACTTGGTTTGAGTGCTTTCTCCAGCCCTTGATAGTAGCTCCAATTCTCAGGGTTTCTTTCCAGCAGTCGGCGATAAACCTCTGCAGCTTCCCCAGCCCGGTCTAGCTTCAGAAGCAGCTCTCCTACACTCACACCAACACACTTTGCTTAAAGAAACTGTGACAGCACATGATAAGTTCCCAGATGACACACAAAGGGATGCACCCTTATTAAAAGTTCTAACTAACACTGGTAACTCTCCGGTAACACTGGCAATTTGCTAAAAACTTTGTGTTATTAAATTAGTGTTTGCTTTAAATATTAACTAAGTGAGAATTAGATGGCAGCAAAGTTAATGTACAAGTAAAAAAAGAAAAGAAATCATACACAGTTAAACATCAAATCATCTGAACATCCTCTGACACGTTCATAAAAACACACCTCGTGTCTCCTCTACAGCCAGTTTGTCACAGATCTGTTTTTCATAGTTGGTCAGGTGATCAAGGGCTTCTTTGATAAGCCCGGCCTCTCTCAACAGCTGATTCTGATACAGCAAAAGCTCGCTGTACTCGTAATCCACTTTATCTGGAGACGTCTGAAATACAATCATGCACAAATCTCAGGTGTTAATACACTTTGTGGTATTCCCAAATAAGCATCTCGCAAAAATAACCTTAGTGTAGATGACATAAAAAAATACCTGTTGTGTTTTGCGGAACTCTTCCACTATCTTAGCTGCCATCTCATAATCTTCCAGAAGGTGGTACGCAATGGCATATCCGATCCAGGAGGCTCTTTGAGCTGGACGCAACTGCAGTAACTGGTACCTGGTCTCCTGTGAGAGAAAAATGAGAGAAGTGAGAATTCTTATAATGTGCAACGTGCATACTTCTAATATAATATAAATATTACAAATAGGGGTGTGGCGAGATCTTGCGCGACTAAAATGTGACGATATTTCTCGTCGAGGTGAAAAGCTGTCTCGCATCATATTGACGTGGAGTGTGAGGGTGAAGTTAGGATAGAATATGCCACCATGTACGTTTACATTACGCCTCCACTGTTGTTTTGCTTTTTATAGAAATAAAAACAATGTAATTCAGGTGGATAACAGTCGCTTCAATTCCATCAGCTCATCCAACACAAGCTGTTCGAGTCGACCATAGTGCGCAGCACTGATCATTGATCATGTGATGAGAAGACTGACAGGACCGTGGCGGAGGATTCGTTGCGCAACAAAAACGTCAGACAAATATCTTATCTTGTAAAATGTGCGTTCAGCACCACCGGTCCCTATTCACAGAGTACGCACAATCACGAAATTGAAAGTAAACGCAATTTCAATGTTACCGCTGTTTGAAAGTGACTCCCTAAGGCATGCCTCTCAATATGAAAATGTGTAGTTGTAACTTAGCTCATTATCATTCTTGAAGAAAAATGTGGTCTCTACTTGCACTTTGAATATTGAGATTTGATTATGGTTGCACTTATTGTTTGCACTTAATATCTATGATCAATTTGTGGAAAGGAGTTCAGTTAGGAGGTCAAAGGTTGCAGAAGCTCATAAATCATGAGACAATCATACAGGAGAGAAGCCAGTCAGTTGAGTTTGTGCAAAACCTTTTACAGTGCTTGAGTATTGTTGTCTTTTACTGCATATGATAATTCATATTCAGAAAGTAGAACTGAAACGACATTCATTACAAGATGAGTATTTTTCATGACTTTTTCAAATGTGTATCATTGAAAATGTCTTAAAAATACTACATAATCTCATTTTATCTCACAAGACGAGAACGAGTGTCTCGTCACACCCCTAATTACAAATGATAATATCACCATAACAATTTGAGGATGACTTTGATGAGATGAATCAACAGTATTTTAAATGGCCTTTTCCATGGAACATCGTAATTTCCTGACACATACTAGTACATGCACTTCCATTCAAAATAACTTACCCTGTAACCTTCAAGGTCTCTCATTTGGATCTGCAGCAGTGAGAGATCTCTGAGGATCTGCAGATTGTCTTTGTCCCATTTAAGAGCATTCCTGTAGCATTTGATGGCCTCGTCATATTTCTTATCCGAGCGTTGAAGCAAACCGTACACGTGCCAACCTGAAGAAGAGTTAAGGACAGGAAACCGCACTGCACGGGGGAGGGGGATTCTGATGAATACATTTTTCTGATCAAAACGACTGCGGTTTAAAATGAAATGAAATGAAGCTCCAGGTTTGCTGTGCTTGTTTGTAGGGCTGCACAATTTAGCCCAAAATATTTTTATCAATGACCATAATTATTATTATTACTATTATTTTAATTATTATTGCTAAATAAAAATGTTTAACATGAAGAAATATTACCATTATAATATTTACATGTAAAAGAATGCAGTGCATGTTTATTTAATTAAAAAGCAGCCTTTGTAACTTTCAAAGTTTGTAAAACTATCCGGTATAAACTCACTGCAGAGGGAGGTGTTATATTTCAAATAGAGCTGAAAGCTGATCCTCCGCTCTCCATCAAGGTAGCTCTTCACAAAACAAATCCACCTCTTGATACACCTCTCGTTTTTTGTTTTGCAAGTTGTTTTGTAAGTTGTAAGCTGTAGTAACTAACGGTACTGACAGTAAATGGCGATCGAGCAGGCGAACTGATGCGAATGTGCTCTAGTTATGATCGTGTTGGGGGAAGGGCCACATGCTCAGTGGCTCCAGTGCGTCATCACAGTTGTGATAGTGCTGGGGGAGGGGCCACATGCTCAGTGGCTCCAGTGCATCATCACAGTTACGATAGTGTTGGGGGAGGGGCCACATGCTCAGTGGCTCCAGTGCGTCATCACAGTTGTGATAGTGCTGGGGGAGGGGCCACATGCTCAGTGGCTCCAGTGCGTCATCACAGTTGTGATAGTGTTGGGGGAGGGGCCACATGCTCAGTGGCTCCAGTGCATCATCACAGTTGTGATAGTGTTGGGGAGGGCCACATGCTCAGTGGCTCCAGTGCGTCATCACAGTTGTGATAGTGCTGGGGGAAGGGCCATATGCTCAGTGGCTCCAGTGCATCATCAGTTACAATCGTGTTGGGGAGGGGCCATATGCTCCAGTGGCTCACAGTGCATCATCACAGTTATGATCGTGCTGGGGGAGGGGCCATATGCTCAGTGGCTCCAGTGCATCATCACAGTTATGATAGTGTTGGGGGAGGGGCCATATGCTCAGTGGCTCCAGTGCATCATCACAGTTATGATAGTGCTGGGGAGGGCCATATGCTCAGTGGCTCCAGTGCATCATCACAGTTATGATAGTGCTGGGGGAGGGGCCATATGCTCTGTGGCTCCAGTGCATCACAGTTATGATCTTGCTGGGGGAGGGGCCACATGCTCAGTGGCTCCAGTGCATCATCACAGTTATGATAGTGCTGGGGGAGGGGCCACATGCTCAGTGGCTCCAGTGCATCATCACAGTTATGATAGTGCTGGGGGAAGGGCCACATGCTCAGTGGCTCCAGTGCATCACAGTTACGATAGTGTTGGGGGAGGGGCCACATGCTCAGTGGCTCCAGTACATCATCACAGTTATGATAGTGCTGGGGGAGGGGCCACATGCTCAGTGGCTCCAGTGCATCATCACAGTTATGATAGTGCTGGGGGAGGGGCCACATGCTCAGTGGCTCCAGTGCATCATCAGTTACGATAGTGTTGGGGGAGGGGCCATATGCTCAGTGGTTCCAGTACATCACAGTTATGATAGTGTTGGGGGAAGGGCCACATGCTCAGTGGCTCCAGTACATCATCAAGCCACCATTTAACTCCTGCCCAAAAAATCCTGAACACAGCAATGGTGAAAAACTGTTTAACAGTCTAACACCACAATTCAGTACTACACAGTTCACAGTGTTTGTAACGTGTTTCAGCCATACATTTCTAACATTTATGTGTTTAGAAACAAATCTCAGAATTTACTTTATAGGGACTTGAAGGTTAACGGTATCACTACTCTTCCTGAAAGAAATAATTGTATTACTTACAAAACTCTTAAAAAAAAAAAAAAATTGCCTTGAAGTTGGAAACAGCATCTCTTCCAAGTATTATTGTGCTTTAATAGCTCTTTTTTTTATTAAACACGTCCCTCAATTTAGAGACTGCACGACAATCACCAATTGTGCTGAATCTGACGTTAAGTTTGGGTTTTAGGGAGAAATGACAGCATGCTGTGAAGGGAAGAAAGTTGCGCTATATGGCAAATTAAGCAGGGACTTCCGTGTTGTGAGTGCTATAGCTCTGTGTTTGGATTGTGAATAGCAAAAATGCAACACAGACAAATGGTTTAATATTATTGCATATAAAAATGGCTGGAAAGATATAATTTGCAAGATAACGTCTATAGAAACAATAAATAGTAGCTTATGTGTATTTTCTTGATTTCTTTAGTACTGACAACAGAACCGGTAACATTGGAGCTTATCAATTAAATTCATAATTTAGCCCTGGAGCCCATTTAATACCGGGTCTCTGTACCCATCCCTAGTTACAATAAGTAAGAAAAGCCTATCGCTTCATGAAACTTTCGTTTCATGGTGACTTTAACTTGCATTGTGGGATAATTGGTGCCCTACAGTTGCCAGGCCTGAAATTAGGAGTCACAAAATCCCTCAAACTGGGCTTCATTCAATAGTAGTTATGTACAACAAGTTCATACATGCACAAAAATTACTAATAATTCTTTTGACAATGCTTTTTATGAATCTACTGACAATGGGAAAAGTATTAAGGATACAGACATGACTCTTCAGATCGTTTCGTAAACCTCGTCGCACTAGATCATATGCCTCCTCCTTCCGGCCCAAGCAGTTCAGAGTCAGTCCCTTCATTGCGAGGGTCTCTGAGGAATGGGGGGGTAGATGATCATGTGCACAACCAATTAAATTAGTCAAAATGATGAGTAAATGTCCAAGAATGGTCTTACCTCCATGTTCGGCAAACTTCTGGTTGGAGAGGATCTGTTTGCAAAACTTGAGGCCATTTCTGTACTGCTTGTGTTCATAGCATCTCTGCAAGACATAAAATGAGAAAAACACATACTAAAAACACTTTCACTGTGTATTAGGCAAAATGAAAATACGGTAAAGGTGTGTGGTTGGAGATGTACAGCTTCTGAACACCAGAAACATCAAACCAAAACCTCACCGAAAGTAGGTGCGAGACACACAACCACCAATGCAACTACAAAATCAGCACACTGAGTGTATGATATAAATGTGAATCACTTTGTCACTCTGTAGAAGACGACATAAAAGAAGACAAAGGTTAAAAGAATTCATGAACTCCTGCAAAGACATGTGCTGGATAATCAAGAGATCAATGGCAGAAAAAAAAATCTGAGAAGGCCACACCTTCTGTAACATTTCCCTTAGATCTGCTCCTTACTTTTGTGACTCTTACTAAAGCACAATGCAGGCTTCCTACACATTTCCATTTCAAAATTCCATACTTTTCCAGGCTCAAATTTCTAGACCGACAAACAATTTTTCAGATCATATTTAACAAACATAAAAGGCTCATGCTACATTAATTTTGGTAAATAGTACAGTAAATATTTTTATTTTCTCTGTTTTTCATTGGTTCTCTCAAAATGATAACTTTCGCTTACCTGAAGAGAAAGAAACCTAAAAGCTTTATAACCTGGATATATTCACCTCTGGCACATACTTATCCAGACCTGGAAATTACCCAAATCAAATTCAATACTCTTCCAAATAATGTAGGAACAATGACAGTGCTACCAAAACGCCTGTGGCAGGCTCAGAATAATGGTGAGATGTTGATTACAAACAGATTCCAATCTACTTTGGTCACCACAACAGTTTTGTAGCATAACGGTAATGTGAAGGAATGCCCTTCTAACACAAGCATGTTTAATGGACAGACCTCATCATTAGGCACTGCTATTTGCACTGTTATCATGACTAAAAGTAATGTGCGAGTTGAAAAAAATGAAATCACAATAAAGACTTCTAGCAATTCAAGCTCCCTCCCTGTGCCAAAAGAGAAACAGATGTTAGAAAACACAAATAAACCAACGTCAGATGTCTCAAAATGTCTAACTTTGCATTCTGGAACAAGAAAAATCAGGATAGTCTAATAATCAGTAAAAACAACTACTTGAGACTGTTTCACGACTTGTCATTAATACACATTACCAAGAGCAATGACTGGGCAGCAGCTGTTGAGTCACTATGACCTAAAAACAGCTTCCAAAAGCACAAAATATTTCATAAGAACAAACGTGCATCATTTGGATTGGATGTATGAAACGATTTCCAATTGCTCTCTATCAAGTAGTCATTTGACTGGCTGTGTCTCAAACCCTAACTAGACTATTGTCTAACTAGGCAGCTCAATAGGTTTTGAGACACAGCCAACCTGTCAAGCTAGGCTCTCAGAATACATTCTCTTTTAGTTTCTGTATGAACCATATTAAACACCTGTGAAATCACAATTAAGGTTTTAAAGCTTTTAGCCAAAGACTGTAAGCTTTGAGGCCATTTATATGCTAGTTGTACTATTACAACTATTCACAAATAATAAATGCCAAATTTATAAAAAGCTAATTATAACTAATTAGATCCCACCCTCTCTTCATAGCGCTCTCCAAAGCCACGGCAGATTCTGCAAAGCGTCACAAGATGAGAGACGGCGTTAAAATACCAATTGTCTCAAAGCACATAACATTATAATAATGAACTTAAACAACTTAGAGAGCTCCTACTTGTACTGACTGACCACTGCACATTCATTTCGGTGTTGATGGCACTGACAAAGAAACGCATAAATCCGTGTGTCTGAGGACGTGATCAGCTCGTGGAACGTCACAGGTTGCCGTCTCGTAATTACGGTTAAGACATGGCATGAACACAGCATAAGATCATTGTTTTGGTTCAGGAGGAACTGTAAAAAGTAGCTGCTGTTTGTTTACGGTGTCCGGTGACTGTAGCTGCATCCCAATTCGCATACTAGCAGTCCTAAATACCATAAAAAATTAGAATTAGTGTCTCAAATCGTAGTATGTTGAAATGAGTATTCCAAAGACACCCTGACGGTGTACTTTTACCGGTTAGAATCTTAAGTGCAGATCCGTGCACACACTAACAGCCAATATTGCCCAAAACCCATTGGACGAGGATTTGAGTAGAACTACAAGATATAAAAAGAACTACAAACATGGCGGATGTGTGACGGTTAAGTAGAGGGGTTTAGATAAAGGGGTTTGAGTGATTAATAATCAGTATCTAAACCTGACGAAAAGATATTTATTCAATGTTATCCACATTATATTTCATCTGCAACCGCATTGGGAACTTTTGTAAAGATATGTTTGGTCATTAACGTTTAAATGCATCATTATGCAAATTGCAAAGACCCACAACTGGCAGATCAACGTGCTACTACATTTCTCTCCGAAATGGTAGGAAATTAAATTAAATTGAATGTGGAGGATTTTAACTGTGACAAGATGATTGACAGTGCAGTTTAAACTGGCAGGATGCACGTAACTAAGAGAAAGAGCTGTCCATTAAAGACGCAATTATGATTAAGTAGTATGTTCCAAAGCTTAACTACTCCTTCGCTACACACTCAAAAGTATGTACTTTTTCCTCACAAAAACTGTACATACTTTTAGGGCATAGTATAAGTAGGCACATTGGGATGCAGCATGTGTCAACAACGCACACATGACGTGTGATTTCTGCGCGAGAAGAATGTGCGGAGGTATGGAAATGCATACATTCACAGGCAGGTAGGACATTGTTTCGGTAGGACATCTGTATCGAATGCAATGATTGCAGGAACATTTTTGGGTCTGGAGACTTCCACAGAAGATACATGTACATGTTTTAATATTTAGACCACTTCTATTATTGATTGCTATCAGGATGTGAAGAGAGTTTCAACCAGTATAACAAAAAGTGTTTATAAAACAAATTGCCTACCCTACCTTCAAGGGGTTTAATCAGTATATTGCAGGCACTTAATATCAAAATATTGATTGACTCATCTTGCATTACACAACCAACATCTGTCAAGAATGATAATGTCCAACATCCCAATATCACCACTACCAAACATGATTCGTAAATTCAAGTTTTTTTGTTTTTGGTTAATGTTCATGCATGATTTGTCCAGTTTTGCATCTGACAGCAGTTTTTGAGGCGTGGCGTTCAGGTACTAATAAAAGTGTCAATGCACAATAATAAAAGTGTATTTAAAGTCATGTTTTCCCCCCCAATAAAGCATTCGTAACCAATCTGTACACACCAACGTAACTACTGCAATATTACCTTCGTATGGTTCATGCACTGCTTATTTTGCGGTTGATATTGCTTTAAATTGATTAACTTTCCAACTGTTAAATTGTACGGTGACTAATCGATTCAACTCCGTAACGAACATGATTGAAAACACGAAACTCTCAAACACCACACGTTGTTATCGGTACAGCTTTATAACGCGACTTTACATCACTGTTTAATGGTTATTTCGGCCACACAGCTATCAAATCACTGATCCTTGCGTTTAACGTGCTAAGGCAGTTAGCTGCTCTGTGTCAGGCAAGTTCATCTGCTCTCAAAGTGCGTGAATGTGCATGAGCTAATAGTCATGTTACGAGTATTAAAGCAATGCCAATGCTCTCTCTTAGCTTGCAAACGACTCTTAGGAGGTTTCTCGTGAGGTCAGCAAAGAGAGATCCTGGCTAAAATAGGAAGGCGACTGACACACGCTTCCTTTCTATTATTAACAATCCAGCGTTCGTTAGCAGATATATTTCCCCCAACTTACCAATATTCTCTTAAAGAGAGCGTTCTCCTTCGGCGGCAGAGTTATCGAAGGCATGCTTCTTGCTTTTGAGTGTTAATCACCGTGACTTTGCTCTAATCATGAATCGGAACTCGCGATCCTCTGGCCGGATTGTCTGCTGTATCGTACAAGCCCCCCGAACTTCGCTGTCTGGGGCTCCTCGACTTCACGTGGTGACAGCAGGCCCCCCTTCAGAACCAAAATGGCGGCGCTGCTTCTCCCCGGGTCAAACGTTGAACTGCGCATGTGCCGATTGTGCTGCATTTCCGAGGCGGGGATGATATATATATATATATATATATATATATATATATATATATATATATATATATATATATATATATATATATATATATATATATATATATATATATATATATATATAAATGAAATAAATTCATAAATAAATTCGCCTTAGTGACGTTATTATAATTATAATTATATTTGCAATTAAATGTACGACCAAGTACAAATATTGATGACTGTTGTTATGCAGTATGCATTGTAGTCACGAGATGGCAATATTACCTTGGTAGACGCCATACATCAGCAAATTATATATTTTGTAAGAGCTTGTGGAAGTGGTGTTTCTGAGGCAGTATCTGCATGTTCATATTTTGTGTTAAATATCTATTTATATTCTTAAACACAATTGTACTAATACACATATTATAATAGGTGAAACACATACTCATAAAAGCTTATTGTGGACGAATGTATTTAAAAAATATGAACTGGGATATGTTTGGAGTCGTTGTGAAAAATAATGTTTAAATAATAAAATAAAAGAGGTTACCTTTAAATTGTTAACATGGTTTATTTACATGGTTTATTTCCAGTTAAAAGTGTGTAATTTAACATTTTATTAGAAGGAAAACATATCATATTCAATATAAATAATTTTGATGTATGCATGTATTATTCCAACAGCACCATTATTGTACAATGTTTTATTGTTTGGGTAAAATTTCACATACACAAAAAGAAAGGGTCAGGGTCCAAGCCAAATGTCATTAACAGAGAGAACTTTTTTCAAGTATATAGAATTTTTCATGTATATGCATACTGCATAACAGTAATCAATGAATGGTTGTTATGTCCATTCTGGCATATTTGTGTATACATTTGTATATTTTTGTATACTTTGTTCTAAGCACAAAGACGTTCGTTCGTGATCGATTACTCTACGTGCCACCAAGTCAGCCAGTCCATGAGGCAGGAAAGACAATCGAGCAAAGATCAAATTTTGTCTGGTAGAGAACTGGTAGAGAAACGCTATCAAAATGCTTTTCGGCCGGTTATTGTTGCGGACTTCAACTGTCAATAAGAGTGAGTACGGTAATACAAATTGTATTTGGCGTACCTTATAGTCCCGGTACATTTCCTTGGTAAAATTGTTTATTCGCCTTATCTTAGCAAATCAGTATAGCCTGACCTTTCTTAGCTTAGCAAGACTAGCAACACAGAAACCAATGCATTAGTTATAATACGCGTATGAGGTATTTATATTACATATATAAAATTCTAAAATGTTAATATATATATAAACACACACACACACACACACACACACACACACACACACACACACACACACACATATCTAATAGGTTTAATGATATGGCCATTTTCAGGTGTTGGTGAATTACAAGCAAGGATAATTAAAATTATTATTATTATTATTATTATTATTATTATTACATTAATACATGTTACAAAATCTAAATGTGTCTATCTATCAACTTACGTATAACGTACTAAAAGCTGTCTAAAAAAATTCAGACATTGTGTTAAATATAATTTGTTTGATTGCTTTTCTCTTTTTTTCAGTGGTTAGTAGAAATGCTTATACAGCATCCAAACCTGATCCCTCCAAGCCAAACATGCTGAGAGTAGGACTGGCATTTGGAAGTACAGCTGTCTTGTGGGCACTGGTAACTCCTTTTAAGTGATTTCTCATACATGCACACAAACTTACACCTGTTTCCTAAACACCCTCTCTGATTCCCACCAGCTGTTCAAACAACACAGCACTGATGTGCATGAGTACAAAACAAGGAATGGGTTAGAGTAATTCACAAGTCCATGTAAGTAAAACCATTACCATTATCTTATTAAGTGTTAGTTGCTAAAGCAAAGTGACCAACTCCAGTTTCAGTTGCTGAAGCAGTTCAATGTAATTGAAGTTATTAAAAATAATTAACTATATAACAGATACCTTTTAATTGGTATTACTATTTACATGAGATAATACCATGCTAATGAAGTCCTAATAGTAGTTTTTTTCCCCCTTTTAGGACATGTATTGCTCTGTGCTTCATGGCTCTTCTTTTTTTCCTGTTTCAATGTTCCTCTGCTATTGAAAGATGTACAATAATGTTAAATAAAGTTGTGTATATATAACTTGCCTTTAGTCACTGTCTCCTGGCTCCAGCTGACATGAGTTGTAGAGATATAAGTATTATATTAAATATATATGGCTTGCCTTGTCTGTTCCCTTCAATTCAGTGTAGTGATGTGGTTCATTAGCAAAACAATTACAGAATCATTCTTTGTACACTGTACCATTGTCAGCTGTTTACACAGGATGGGACTTTTGAAGACAACATTCAGTGTCATCAAACCAGTGACATCCCAAAATTAAATTTTCAAGATTGTATGGAGTCAATTAGATTAATGCGGTCAGGAGAAGCCAGATAACATGGACACAAAACAGCAAGTATGTTAGGTGTAATGGTAAATCTTTTGCCAAGATCTCATTAGAGTATGCTAATTAATAGGCCACAGAGCTTTGGACAGTGTCTTGTTTTATTACTCACTGCAGCTTTTCAACACACAGCTAAGCACACTGTGTACAGAATAGTACAATAAACATTCTAAAGAAGCAGGGGTTTTCAAACTTTATGATGCCAAGGACCCCAAATATGATTAACCTTTTATGAGGGAACCCCTTCCTAAAATTCATCTATATATTTTTATGTATGAATAAAACATTTAAATGCAACATATTGTTTCCAAACTTAGATTGGCTATACTTAATGTTGTGTGTATAAATCTGAAGAAGAACATTTTCAATAAAGAAAAAAAAAAAAAAATTGGGTTAGCAACTTTCACAATA
Organism: Paracanthobrama guichenoti; assembly: GCA_018749465.1. Lineage (NCBI taxonomy): Eukaryota > Metazoa > Chordata > Actinopteri > Cypriniformes > Gobionidae > Paracanthobrama > Paracanthobrama guichenoti. The sequence continues at coordinate 31,009,018 of CM031956.1, forward strand.
AATGTATGTAAGAAGCTTACATACTGCGCTAAGAATACTGCCTATGAACCCCGGTAAGCAAGATAAAGGGGACTATAGTGAGAAAAACAAAGCAAACATATACACTTCTGGAAAGTATGTACACGGGAAGAAAGGAGAGAAACAGTTGGAATGTTCAATAGACTTTATCCATTTTTGCTTTGTCTTTATTATAATTTTCTGGGGACCCCTTAGAACCTTCTGGAGTACCCCTGGGGGTTCCGGACCCCAGTTTGGAAACCCCACAGCTAACCAACGGTTTTAAGGTTGTCACAAAAACCATTCTGCAGCAAGTGGGAACATTAGTTTTCGGTGAAGTTTTGAAACCTAGAAAACAACCATTAAACAATCTACTGGTTCTTAGGTTGTCACACAAATCTCCTGTGAACGCTCTTGGAACGGGGAGGGGGGGAAACAGCCTATAATCAGGGGAAATGTTCTGTGTTTGCTGGTCCCATGGTAAATAGGCCCATACGCATGTGGCTGAAAAGCATTTGAGTAAATACATATGTTACTAAATACTTTTGAGACCAGCGTGCCAGTTGAGTGAGTGATACCAGCCCAGCAGAGGGGGGATTAGATGAGCGTTTTCTCCTCCCCTCATGGTCACTCCTCCCCCTCCAAGTATCTCCGACTTTCACGCAGTCATTCATTGCGCCTCCATTGGAATCGCACGCTGCTTTCCTCCTGTGGGTGTTTGGACGATGTTTGCGTGCAGAGCATCCTGGCAGAGGTGTGGGCCTCTGGCGCGACAGTCCCTCAACCGCGCACACCTCTATAGAGATGGTGAGGACCATACTATCTGCCTCATGAAGTTTTATTTTATACCTATAAGTCACATGCTTCGCAAGCGATGCATTTGTTGTGTTTGTGTATTTGGAGGCTTTTTTCGCGCATCTCGACATTTGCTTACAATGAAAATTAGCTTGAGTTGACCTTCTAACATAATGTACAATCTTCTGGGCCAATGACGTGTTCTTTAGGGTTAAGGGGACATGAAGGTCAATCGGAGCCTTTTTTTATTTATTTATTTTTTTAAATGGCTTTCGAGATCGTTGTCATGTTTTATTGCCAGTCCGAGGTTATTCGCCTGCTACATTAACACATGTTCGCCGTATCATTGGCAGGGAACACAATGTACACATCTAAAACCGCAGCCTGGCACCAAGCACACAAGAATGTAGCCATTTTGGACACTGCAAATCTGCACGAATATTTATTTTGCACGGATTTATTATTGAAAATACACGTACTTTCCCTGCATTTCAAACATTGTGAAAAGTTAGGGTAGTCGCGGACTCGAAAGTAATTATATTAATGTTTGTTCTGTCAAATGCATGCCGCCGTCACTTAATGGATTATGAAACACGAACTTGCGTAATAGGGATTCAGTCGGAATTTGTTGTTTGACAGCATGGTTTAAGTGTTCATACTGCGCTTGATTTGTGACCTTCAGTGTGCTAAAGGTGCTAGAGTATGTTTCTACGTAAAGCTCACGTGGTTGTGTACGTGGTCAATCTATAGACTCACGCACGCGGATCTATGGAACTCAGTGGCTGTAGCCTAGCTACGGCGAACCGTTTTAACAATTCATTCTAAAAACCTATTTATTTGTTTTCATGCTACTATTATCAGTTACATTGGGTACTAGCATAACCTAGCAAAAACTTTTGCGTTCCCCCGAGAAACTTTGCGTTGCGCTCGCAAAGAACTCAAAATGTTTGCGGGAGAACGCAAAGGCATTGCATTATTATTTCCCCACCAAAATGTCCCTTTAGTTTCAAGTCTTTTTCAGTGTACATTCATACTTCTACTTATTTCATTAGTGACTAGTAACTATTTAATTTAGTAACACAAATTTTCTGTCATTCGGATATCAATTATGTATTCCAATTGTGACCACTAATATGTATTTATTAGGTACTGCTTGCGAACTCAAGTATACTGTTCCAAATTCAGTTAGTGTTTCGTTCACTCATGGGTATCTGAGGGTTCGTGGTTTTTTTGACTTTGTCACCCAAACCCCTGTGTTAGTCTTTTAAACATTTGTGTTTTTATATTTTATTTTATTGAAGTAAGCACTGGCATTACAATCTCACAGACTCCCCATATTCCCTTTACGTACCCCAGGAGGGCTCATAGACCCCTGTTGGGAAACCCTGGTTGTTAAATAAACATGCAGACATTCTTGAAGCAAGCCATTTTCTGCCCCTGCTGTTGCATGACTGTGTGTATGTGAACATCTAGGTTAGGATGTTTGCAATGCAGTTAATGCATGAAACTGTGTTGAAATAAGCAACATAAGCATAGACTGAATCAGACTGCCTGTCCTTACAAACAAAATATCTCCTCAAATAGCCATGAGCGGATGGATGTCAGGCACCACTTGCTTAAAGCCTTTCATTTTAATTCTTGTTCACTCAACCGTTCCAGAATCAAGCTGTGATAAATCTTGTTGGAGGGTGATTTAAAGGATAGATGTTTTAAAAAAACAGTCCATGCTTTCAACAGACATAAATGAGGATTATGTAGTAAGTGGTGAACTATCCTTTTATAGTAGGCCTATTGTTGGACACTTTCACTTGCAGAATAAAATAATTGTAACTTTCTGCAGCAAACGAGGCATTTCTAATAGCATAAGTAACTAAAAGCCTTTGTTGTTGTTGTTGTTGTTGTTGTTGTTTTATTTGATGCTGCATCCACACCACTAGGTGTCAATAGAAGACTGAGACGAATGCCATATTGTGAAAATTCTTTGTGTGAAATACATGTTTGTTTAATTTCAGCAGTTGTGTCTTATTTGCCGTTGTTAAATTATTGATGTTGGTTCCCACCCAGCAGTCTAACTAAGCATGTCTCGCTTTCTTTTTGCTTCAGCCTTTGACTCCTAGGAAAGATTAACAGATTAGTTGGTATAAATAACACTGAGGTGTCTAGAGCCCATTTACTCTAGCTGGGTACAAATGACTGGATTATTGAGAATACTGAAGATACTCCTGGAAAAAAGTCTCCTCTATCCTGTCAGAATTAAATGGGTTAAACTGTTACAGTTTAATATGTATATTGAGAGATACTAAATGTGAAGTTTCCTGAATTTTCTATTTTGTTTTGAGACTAATTAATACTAAACCATAGAGTGTGAAACGCTATTCACTTATGATTATCTGCACCATAATTCATGGAAATGCAAAAGCACAATGTTTAAATATCTAGATGAATGCTGACTGGAATATTTATAGGTACCTAAAACCATTGCCAGGAATCCATTCAGGCTGTGACCTACTGGGCAGGAAGCAGCTCAGGACCTTCATGTTACTGCCATGGAGGTCAATCTCCACTTTAAATAATTCATTAACTAATGAATACAAAGAATATTTAATTCTATTAAACTATTAAATCTCTATTAGAGAGAGAGAGGATTTCTTACATCATCTTACATCATTTAAAAGGCTGCAACCTCCGGAGGTCGAGCTTGTTGGCCGTATACGTCATTGAGGCTGCCTCATTTCAGTAAAGTAACAATTACATTTCAACATCTTTAAAACAATTGACACTTCACAAGAAATAAGTCAATTTTAAAATGATTACTTTTCTGAAATGAGACATCTTTGGAGACGTATGCGACAGACAAATGTGACCTCCAGAGGAAGCAGCCGTCAAAATGAGATGGTAATCTTTTCCTCAACTAATATGCTGATCTGAAACCGTTCCCTTTCTCCTCTGTTCTCTATGCAGTAGTTCCACGGAGGCTCATGTCATCAGTTCCTGGTGGCTCTGGAGAGAATATCCTTTATGCTGTCCTCTGCGGTGGAGCCTTTGCCGGTGCCTTAGCATATGTAAGTCTGATTAAAACTTTATCCATTGATATCAGATTGATGTCAGATCAAAAACTTGTTGAATTTTTGAATTCTATGATAGACTTACAGAACAGTTGCAACAGACAAGGAACGTTTTGCTGACCGTGTTTCTGAAATTGTTGCTCGTCCCAAGTCTGAGTGGAAACCCAAACCATGGCCGCCTAAGAGTAAGTCTGTGGTCTTTTTACAGTGTCAGTTCTGCTTTCAGCATTGTAACTTCAGCCAATGTCACTTTTAGGATTCAGATGAGTTTTAAATCTAGGATGCATGAGTGGAAATCATGATTTACCTGGTTGCAGAAAGTTGAATACTTCGTTGTGTAGCCTTCTAAGTTTATAGTGAAATGTGAAGGTAAAAGAGACAGGCATAAGTTAACATACAGGTAATCTTAGGCATCTTGATGAAGATATTAAATGAAAAGCAATGCTATTCATATGTGACTGATAGTATGCGTAAAAGTTTCATTCTCAGTCGTATCAAGACTGCTGATCTTAATTGTCAATTTAGAAAATGACTATTCAGAAATGGGAGATCTACTGCAGTTGCCAATAAATAAATAATCCATTGTGGCCCTTCCGACACCTCATAATTACAACCACAACAGAAGACATGATGCCCTCTTAGTACACCGTCACAGTCTTGCCAAATCCACTTCCACCACATTGAATACTTGTATCATATCCAAGCTTCTCTAACACTAGAGCCAAAACACTATCTGTCTTATCTGAATGACAGCAGCATTAAAACGCTTTCTCTCTCTCTCTCATTCAAGTGTTATAAATGAGAGGACATAATGTGTTATGTGGTCTAATGTGAGTGACTGTTGACAGAAAGCTTTATACAGCTGCTTCAGGGTTCATTGACCGATTTCAGATTATATTGTAACATTTAATATTTTTGTTGTTTGTTTTTTCTAGGTGGGGAGAATGGTGATGGTGAGTTTATATGTGATCATTTTTTTGTCATAATCTCTCCAAGATGTACCATAATAAATAACTGATAACTATATTGAAATGTAACCCATCTGTTTGTTTTAACTAGTGGGATCCTTTTAGTGTGTTTTGCTAAAACTAACTTAGTAATCTGGAATAGCCTTGGTTTCTGAGGGTCAGAGGGTAATGAAATGATGTCGCCCCCTACCCCCCTCATCCCCTCTAATTAAATTGATCGTGATATCTAATTGGCTGATAGATGCAAAACACTGGACAGCCCTCCTGGGGTGTGTAAAGGAAATGTGGGAGTCTGTGAGATTGTAATGCCAGTGCTTACTTCAATAAAATAAAATATAAAAACACAAATGTTTAAAAGACTAACACAGGGGTTTGGGTGACAGAAAGTCAAAAAACCATGAACCCTGAGATACCCATGAGCGAACGAAACACTAACTGAATTTGGAACAGTATACTTGAGTTAGCAAGATATTCTCAGCATATAGATTATGGCCTGTTCTGATTAATATTTGCTCTATGCGGAGTAGGATCGACAAAGGTTTTACAAATATCCTATAATGACACTACAATGCCCATTATATTGGTAGATTATTTAATGGCTAAACTGCTCAAAAAATGCTTGTTCATAAAGAGCTTAGAAAACCAGAAAAAGAAAAATGAGCTAAAAAAAAAGGCTGAGGAAGCCTTATTTATTGGTTTTGATGAATTGCTGCATATTTTTTCTTTTCTTGGTGTTGTTGAGATTGAATTAATTGGCTGTCCTCATGTTCCTACCCTTCTAACCCACCTGATCCCCCAATCCTATTTTCAGAAAGCCTGTTAATCAGAACTGGGTGCCATTCTCTTTGACACTGTCACTCTCCTCTGCACCCCTGTGCACTCCCATTCTCTCACGATCCTCTTCCCTTACTTATTTACCTGTGATCCTCTATTAATCACTGCAGTCCAGAAAGACTTGCCAGCCAATATCATTAGCACTAAGCACAGTTAGTCCTGTGGTCTAAACAGAACAATGAAATCATGATCTTGAACAACGAACTCAAAACTCAAACTAATCTCTTTCCTTACTTTCCTAACTGTCTCTTTGTTCTGACTCTTTCCAGAGTAAACTAATTTGGACAGTCGGGGCTGGGCACCTATAGTCTTCAGTCAGGACTTTTTGGATGCTTCTCTCCTGAGTTAATGTCATTATGAGTCCTGCTTTTTCATTGAACTGATATTTTTCATTCCATTGAAAACCTTATTTAAAATGTTTGTGGTGTAATACAGTAGAAATTGGTGCAAGACATGTAAAAGAAAGCTTCCCTCTGTGGGTTAACTTATTAAACACGCACAACAAAGCCCTTTGGTTGTCATTCTGTGTTGCTGGAATTCACAGAGTTGCTGGTACTGCTAACTTGAAGAGATGGTAAGGCTCAACCATCTTTGTATGCCTTCTCCTCACTTGTCCTCCTAGCCCCTTTCTCCCTATTGTTTTGGTTCAATTTCTTTTTACGCCCTCCCTCCTCATTCATGGGTTTTGCATGCTGCCTTCAGTGATGATGTTGTGAGTGATTTTGACAGCTGGATTTATATTCCTTGTATACCCTTATGATGAGGTATTTCCAGGTTGGTAAGATGGATGCTGTGTGAGTGAGAGATTTTGAAAGGCATGGTGTCAATGTCAATATTTTATATAACATTTGATCCTGCTATGTTCCTAGCTATGGAAATTAATTCAGTTCAGTTAATAGTACCATGACATATTTTACTAACAAATTAAGTAATTACTTTTTATCATAATTATTATTTATATAATGAAATGATTATTTAAATAATACATTGCATTTTTCTCACGTTACTAAAATTATTTTCTCCTTAGGTAATTATTGCGGTTCTCAGCATAGATTTTTCATTTATAACTAGTCATCATAGATATTGCGGATTATAGGACCACCTCACAACTGTCAATAAATATCCAGGTATTAATTCCAGGTGTTTCTATTTTGCAAGCTCCATTACTTCTCTATATTCATAAATGAGAAATCTGTTTTGAGAATTGCGCTAATTGCAACTAATTCCAGAAATTTGAATTACTCTACCATAAATAGTGGTGAATTACTCTTTCATTTCATAAAAAAATTGTCACAATGCAAAACGATATTAATGGTCCTAAAATAGGTTTCTGTTTTCTTTAGACAAAATATAATTTCATATCCTTTTTTTTTTTTTAAATTTTGGGTATAAATATGACCTGGTCATTTCTACGTGAGATTCAAAATTAACTATGAGTGTGCTAAAAGAAACTGAAACATAGCTTAATGCATAATTTTTCCTCCTTTTCTGTTGTCTGTTTAGAAGAAGCTGGTGCAGAGGAAGGAGAGGTGGCTGAAACCGTAGAGAGTGCAGCCGAGGAGGATGTAGCTGCTGAAGCACCTGAGGTCTTGCTGGCCACCAGAGAGGAGACAGGAACTCTTGAGACTGTTGTGGAAAAGGTTGCCGAGACGGTCGCAGAGACTGCAGAGGTGGTTGCCGAGGTGGCAGGGATTGTTGCTGAGACTGCAGAGGAGGTGGCAGTGGTGGCAGAGGAAGTGCAGAAAGTTGCAGAGGAAGTAGAGGCGGCAGCAGAGGCTGTTGTAACTCCGGTCATCCAAGCTGAAGAGCCAGTGTCAGAGAGCAACGGTACGCCCTCAACCTCCCAAGAGGAGATAGTAGCAGAGGCTACTGATACAGAGGCCTGAATAGCTCATGGGTACTCAAACACTCACGTACATGCACAAGATACAGAAAATTCAAATGGTCATTGTCTCACTTAATCCGAACACGTCATCCTCAAATATTAAAGAACAAAACATGACACTTAAACATTTAGAGACTTGCTAGATTTTATTTGAAGACCTGCAAGTCTCTCTATCATCATTTTCCTTCCCTTCCAATTAGATTCTTTAGTCATTAACTGAAGTTGTAAGGAGCTCAGTGACACATTAACTGAATGATAGTGCATGTGATTGACTGTATAGTCCTCATTGTACTGTAGTTCCTCGGTTTCCATTGAGTTATAGATTAGTATTTGATCCTTCCGGTGCAATAATTCCACTAAATAGAACACATCTTATTGTGTATACTTTCATTATATTCCTGGAGTTTACTGGAATATTTAAATTATATTAATTAATTTATTTTCAAGTAATGCTAAATGTAGAAACCACTGTGAGAATCCAAAGTTGCTGCTTTTTGTTACATGTGACCAAAAGTTCCAGTGGACACACTTCAGACTATCTACTCCTGTTCTTGTTTCTCAGTTTCTCTCTCCATCTTCTCAACCTCACAAATCTGAGCCAGCCTCCTGTAATTTTTTACTTCTATCCTGCCTTACCTCATCTTTGAGGCACAACTGCACACAAAAAACTTTGAAAAGCTGTACTGCTGTATGTTATTTGTTCTGTAATAACGGTTACGGTGCAGTTATTGTTTTTTTTTGGATTTGTCCAAACGTGCTTCTCTGCCAGATATCACTTAGCTAGTACACGCCAGTTGATATTGTGAAGTCTGTGAGTCTTTTGCTCCCTAGCAACTAGGACAGCTGTGTTTCTGTATTAGTTTTCCCTTTATATTCCTCTGTATGACTGATCTGACAAGGAACTCGGTAACTTACCAAGGAGCTCAAGTATGTATGTGATTCAATGAAATTGCTCGTTTACTTGGAAAAATGCAATCGTGTAATAAAAAAATGAATAAGGGATTCAAAGCCATTTAATAAAATTATGGATAAATATCAAAAAAATATTCTCTGTGTTTAATTTTTTCCCCTGAAAACATTTATAAACTGAAATATTACATCTTAAACACTGGCAAGTTCATCCTCTATTTTAACAGTAATGTTTTAAAAAGCTTAATTTATTGTAAAGATCATTGGTGTCCTGATGCTGTACATTATAGTCACACAATATTATCCCTACATAAAAAAATCCATGACAAAGTGTTAGAAGTTTTATCTCTTAATTTTCGTGGTGATCAAATTTGTGGTGTGTCCTTATCTAGGTGATATTTGGCAGTAAAGCCTCATGTACTGCATGTTATGAATAATGGGAAACTCTTAAATGGGTTGCATGGTGTTAACACACATTATGATACTTGTTGAATGTTCCTTACATTCTGTGAAATATACACACCATAGATCATATATGAATGTACATTTTAAACTATATAGTCTCTCTCCTTGCTGTTAGATCTATCTCTACTGTAGTGAGGATGAACCACTGCACTCTACCTTTTAGTTGTCTCATTTCCATGCGTCTACATTGCAACTACAGTCACACACTGTAATATGGTTTATAAAAAGAATATTTAAACTAAAACTTTACTTTACTTTTGTACAAAACCTCTAAATTAGTAATTTATCACCTAATACCTAATACCTATCACCAACATCTAATGTCTGTTTTTTGTGTGATTATTGGATGGCTTGATTGTGTCTTGCAGTGGCCCCGTCAGAGTCTGTCAGCCCAGTAGATGCAGAAACAGTCGAGCTGGCTGCTGCTTCTGTGATCGATGTTGTTCCTGTAGAGTCTGTAGCTGTGGAAGAAGTGCCAGTTGAAGCTGTACCAGAGAAGCCCATTGAGATGCCTACAGATAATTTGAAAAGTCAACCAATAACAGAGCTGGCACCTGTTGCTCCAGTGATGGAAGAGGAACCAGATGCTGCTGTAGCAGAGGAAGTGTTTGTTGCTCCAGTGGTAGATGAAGCACTAGCTTCCCCAGTTGTAGAGGACTCACCTGTTGCTGCAGTAGTAGAAGAGGCTCCAGCAGCAGAGGAGATACCATTTGATTCACCAGTAGCAGAAGTATTTGTTGCTCCTATGGTAGAAGCACCAGTTTCCCCAGTTGAAGAGGAGTCACCTGTTGCTGCAGTGGTCGAAGAGGTTCCAGTACCAGTGGAGACACCAGCTGATTCACCAGTACCAGAAGTATTTGTTGCCCCAGAGGCAGAAGCACCAGTTTCCCCATTTGTAGAGGAGTCATCTGTTGTTGCAGTGGTTGAAGAGTCTCCAGTAGCGGAGGAGACACCAGTTGATTCACCAGTACCAGAAGTATTTGTTGCCCCAGAGGCAGAAGCACCAGTTTCCCCAGTTGTAGAGGAGCCACCTGTTGCTGCAATCGTAGAAGAGGCCCCAGTACCAGTAGAGACACCAGTTGATTCTTCAGTATCCTCAGAAGAGGCATCTGATGTCCCTGTGATAGAAGAGGCAGTGCAAGTTGACCTAGTGACAGAAGAGGCACCAGTTGCCCCTGTAGCTGAACCGGTACCAGTTTTGTCAGAAACAGAGGAGGCCCTGGTAATTGAAGAGATGCATGTAGCACCTGTTCCAGAAGAGGCGCCAGTTAACTTGGTAACTGAGGAAGCACCTGTTGTAGCAACTGAAGAACCTGAGGAAACACCTGCAGCCACAGTAGCAGAAGATGTTGTTCCAGTAGTTGGTGATGTCCTAGAAGCACAAGAAGCTGAGGAGGTGAAGGCAGAAGCATGTTCAGAGGTGATTGCAGAAAGTGCAGTTGTGGAGATTTCAGTAAGTGTGGTTGAGGAAGAAGCAGCAAGTCCGGTTTTGGATGTTACAGAAAGAGTGGTTGAACCAGATGTTGTGAGCACAGTGGTGGCAGAGGATGTTTCTCCAACTGAAAATGAACCTTCAAGTGCACCTGATGCTTTGGAAGAGCCCAAGCGAGACTTCATAGTGGTTGTCTTGGAGGGAGGTCCCAAAACAGAAAAGAAGCCCATGGTGCTTGGTGTGTCCCCTGTGACTGGCAGAATCATCCCAGCCCCTGATGATGGTGAAGAGCCATCGGGTCAGGTAACAGGTAATCTGGTTTAACAATGCAGTGCTGAGTTAACTAGTCAACTAAATTATGATTTTGACAAAATGTAGTTTACTTGAAACTAGCTGAATAGTGATTCAAAAGAGACAGTACAAATTGTATTGTGAATACAAATGTTTAATATACTATTTTAAGACATCCAAAATGTGTATTCTAATGTATGTTCTTGATGCACCTTGTAACCTCCTTTTTATAATCTAAATGTTATTTTTTTTAATATCATTCATAGGGCAAGCGCCATTTGCTTAAAGTGAAGATGTATTAGCTGCAACTAAAAAAGGTAATGTTGTGAAAATCTTTTTTTATACTTTGTGTGTGTTCAAATGTTTGGGGTCAGTAAGATTGTTTTTATAAGATATTACATTTACTCAGCAAGAATGCATTACAAGTGATCAAAAGTGACAGTTAAGACTTTTACATTGTTACAACATATTGTTTTCTTTCAAATAAATGTTGAACTTTCTATTCAAAAAAATTAAATGAATCACAGAATTCATAAATAAATAAATAACACAACTGTTTTTAACATTTGATAATAATAAGAAATGTTTCTTCAGCACCAAACTAGCATATTAGTATGATTTCTGAAGGATCATGTTACACTCAAGACTGGAGTGAAATTGCCATCACAGGAATAAATTAAATTGTATTAAATATATTAAAATGGAAGTCCATATTGATTGTAACAATATGGTTCTTACTGTATTTTTGATCAAATAAAAAGATAAAATAACTTTCCAATCCCAATCTTTTGAATGATAGTGTACATTAACATGACATATTTTGGTTTCTTTTTCTCAGTTGAGCGGATGTCCTGGGATAATAAACCGGTTCCCTGATAAAGAATTAGTGATGTGCCTTTCCCCTTCCCTATTGCCTGCATCCACTCAGCAACAATCTGACCCCCTGGATTTCAGTAACCCTAACATTGGTCCCAGAATGCTGTCACCTTCCCACTCAGCTCTGAGTACAGCTCTCTTTCCACTGACGTGATCGCCACTGAAACATGGTGACTTCATGTGAACATTCACTCCTCTCTGATATGATGTTTCTTGACCATTATGATGCATGAAATTCTGTGACCGATCTTTTTAGTTTTTATAAATGGAACTTTTTTTTTGAGTCAACTGCACATTGAAGCCTATACTATAGTTAACCCTACCTCAAACCTTACGTTAGTAGGAATTGTCGTGTCAATAGTTACTGTACCAGCAAGGCTACAAATTTGCCACAAACACTGCCATACCTGCATGCTGGACACCAGTTTCCTGGTTAAACTCCAGGTTATCCTCGATCTTCAATCTATGCTATTTTTCATTTGCTTTATTTATGAACTTACTCTAAATTAATTTACTCTCTACCTCAGCTTGAAAGGACCATGTTCTTTTTACACATTTCAGTAACCAGTATTAGTTACCAGCTTGCATTTACAATGTGATATTACTAGGTCATTAAACAGATTGCATTTATCAAAATAGTCAATAAAATATTATGACATGCCAAGTCATAATTCCAGTATACATTTCTAAAGGCCAAAACGCAAATCCCACTGCTGCATCCTTTGTCTTTGTTTTCCCCTTCTCTCTTAGTTTGATCATCATCATCATCATCATCAAACCAGTTATTGTAAATCATGTTGCTTGACAAGTGCATAATACATTTCTTTCCTTGTTGTGTCAAAAGCAAGGCCCCCAAACCTGCTATGCTAAAGTTACACGTCCTTTGATACCGTCAGTATCCTATTGGATTCTCGTTTAATTTGATTAGATGCTAATCTCCTCTCATTCAGATTTTAGACTGATAGACATATTACATTGATTCACAAAGGAAATTAAGGTTAGATAAATACACTTTTTTTTTTTTTTTTTTTTTTCTTTACCTGTTTGAAAAGGACCTTGAGTATTATGAGTAAGATTACAACTTTATAATGTAAATGTGAGGGAATAATGTGAAGTATGTTTCCGTATCATAAAGGGTGTGTTCATGGGTTCTTTTGTTTTAAGGGTTAGGGATGTAATACACGTTTGTGTGCTGTTTTGAGGTTTCACTATAGTCCCTGAACTGGGGTTTTTAAACTGTGAATGTATATCTAAGAAAAATAAAGAGTTAAAACACATTTCAGTGTGATACAATAGAGTATCATATTTGATTATCAGGCTCTATACAGTGCAGATTTCTCTGTTAATATGCTGGATTTTGGTAAATTCAGGACAAGCATTTTCTAGGATAGTGATATTTGGTTATGACAGCACAGATTGCTTTTACACTAATAATAATGTATATTATGAAGGTATCAAAGCCACTATGCAAAGCTGAACTGTATTGTCTGTACTACTAGCTTACATTATTATATTACATATCATCTGCCCGTTGCCTCCTGAAACATTTGCACACTCACTCAAAAATATAATCGTGATATTATTTGGTTTGATTGTATAGTTGATTTATGTCATGATCACCGTCACATTAATTATTTGTTTATTATAATTTAAGCTCGCGCGCGCGCATCTGACAAGGATGAATGTGACGTCACTTACGGTTGCTGCGCACGGTGCGCAGTTCGTCAGTCAGATCCTGCTAACCGGAGGCCCGAAACCAGATACGCAAAACATTACCTACTTCTCAAACGCAGCCGGCCAAAACTCATGATTTTTGTATTTTACATTGACTAAATAGACATTTGTCTATCGCCTGCATGCGTGCGCTTTATCAGCGAGCAGTTCACGCAAGTTGACCAGCTTTAACATCAGCCACTCAATCTGTCATTAGCATGGTTAGCATGCTAACCTTATGACAGAGTGCATTCGACTGTTTTGAGGTTTACCAAACGACAAGAAATCACCACAAACGGTGAGGAATTTCATATTTTTCATCTGTACATACATTAGAGGTTAAAGTTAATTTAGACTTCATCAAAAGGTAGGTAGTTTAAGTGTGGCTGTTTATACAAGCAAGCTGTTGTTTACCGATCTACACAACGTTTAGTGTTCGTGTTAGATGCAGTTTGCGTAAAAGTTCATTGTTTATGTTGTTTTTTCTTTAAACGGTTATTATTTACAATCTTGTTGATAAATAATTTGACACAATATTTACGTTAACAAGAGAATGGAGGCGCTGTGTAAATGTCAAAAATAACAGACCCCTGTCGCGCATTTAGTCTGTCAGTGTCTATCGGTCTAGTGTCAGTGTTTACATTTTGTCATGCTTGATGGCAAACTATGATAAAGGATAACCTGCATGCACTATAAAAACAGTTCACAGTGACAGAATGCTTAAGAAACCACACAAAGAGAGAAAAACATTACATTTTCTTTTTTTGTATAAGGTCGGGTTTGCCTTAGTCCCCAAGCAATTGTCTTACACTCAAACTGAAGATACGACTTTTTATGTGGGATATGCAAAGGGAACATAAAATGGGCATGACCCTTAGGGATTTTTCAATTTCAAAACGAAACAAAACGGTTAATATGACTGGGCTAAGATCAGTTTTGCCAACAGGATACAGGCCTCTTCAGTTTTCTTGTTTTGCTTCTGCCTGTGTGCATGTTTGCCTGAAGGTCTGCTCATGATCTTTGTAAGAATGTTAGTTTTTTTTTTTTTTTTTTTTTTTTTTTTTTTTTTTAACCATGCTGACTGAAAAGGCATCAGATGATACCCACTTGGCCTAATAGCCAATGTTATCACATGATTGTCAAGTGCAAATGTCTGGGAGATTTGTACATTCTTATTCCTAAATGTTGCATACTGCATTTACTAATGGCTATTTTCTTTTCTCAGGCTGTGACATCACTCAAGGTCATCAGCAGGGGCGCAGTGGATAAGTTTGGTTCTGACACAGAGGAATGAGTCATGACCTCTGTGGTGATAGTAGATGGTGGAGGGAATATATTGGAGTATGTCACTGGAGATGAGGAAGCACAGCAGGTAAAGTTTGCACACTTAGAGTTGCAACTTAAGCATGAACTACATTAAAATTCAGCATTTTAAGGTGTTTGTTTGTCTTGCCAGGAGGTTTGTCCGGATGGAACGGATTCTGATGGAGAAAAGCACTGTCCTGCAGTGATAGTGGAGCAGGTGAATAGTGCTGATTTGGAGCAGTGCTATGCTGCGCAGGTGTTAGTCTATGACGATCAGAATACCTACCTGGTGCAGGATGTTGCTGAGGAGCAAGTTGTGGAGACTGAGCTGCAGGAGATGGCAGCAGGTGAGCAATAATTCAACAGTTTGTAGAGAGGACCGCATTTCCAAAATGTTGTTATGCATGTGCTTGGAACACCAATCTGAGGTAGCCAAAAGGCACACATTTTGAACAATAGACCTAATTTTGAAAGCCCAGAAAAACTTTGGATTTTCTCGTATACCACTAAACATGATGGTAATTTTAGATACATTTCCAAATATACCTATTGTTTTTTTGTTTTTTTTAGGAGTCTGAGCTGCTTTGTTTTTTTGTTTTTTCAAGTTTTCATTTAACAACAGGAGCAGCTAAAGTGAGACATCTTGTGGCGGTTTTGTGGAAGTTATAAAAGACACAAAGAAGAATTTGTGTAGGGAAAAAATGAAAAGGGTAAATGGATTATGCAAACGTTAAGCTGGATGTAAATAATTATTTTATAATATTTTTGTTTATTCGCAGTGCTCAGGGATATGAAATGCAATATTGGCTGCCCAGTATATTATTTAGCTTTGTTTTTTTTTTTTTAAATGTAGAAAGGCAGTGTAGTCTTTGTAACCAGAGACTGAGAGAGACATGATGCAGAGATTAGTCATCTTTATACATCAAGAAGTCTGCAGCAGCTGGTAAAACTGTTTTCACAATGTATCTAAACACCAGTTCGATTTACTCAGCTCTGTAAACAATACAAGTAAAACAAAAGTGCATAGCTCATCACAGCAGAGTATCACGTGATTTTATGTAACGAGCACTGGGCTCCTGAGAAAGTGAAGGATGCAAAAGTGCTTGACAACCAGGAAGTGAAGAGCTGTCGTTGCGCCAAGTTTAAGTAATATTAAATAATTTCTTGCTATTTTGTTTTAGCGACACGTTTATTTTGTGTTCGTAGAGGAATATGTGACATTGGTGTTGTGTGTTTATTACAGTTTGTTTAGAGGCGGTTGGCGAAATGATTTATTCTAGCGGATTTATGCTGGTTGTCAGAAACCAGGAAGTGCGTTTGTTTTCTTTTTTGTGTCTTGGCCACGTTATCTGATCTATTGTCTATAACACGATTTACTGTTTAATATGTTGGTTTTGTTGTTGTTGTTAAAGCATGGGGCTTAAAATGTTTCATATTAGTACGATTGTTTAAATTAAATAACGATGCTGTCTCTATCGATGTCTTTCTAGATTAAAGCAAGCAATAATTAACCGTTCAGTTTCGGGATGCTTTTAAAGGATAACGGGTGCAGTTATGCTTTTTGGTCATTAAAAATGGCACGCGAGAACTCTGACAGCTTTTGTTTATATGAGACTTGGTCGAGATGGTTGCATTAAACGTAGCAAACGTGTGGTTTTATAAACAAATAACGTTTCGACTCATTTTCTGTGATGTAGAGACGCGTTTATATACTTTCGCTGGGTGAAATATATCACATATGGGTTAAAATACGCTTTTCGTTTTCTAAATTTAGTGCGGAAGTGTACAGGCGGTTTAGGCTGTTGAGTGACAGGACGCCTGGCCATTCAGCGCTTAGCATTAAGCTGCAGTGTAGCCAATGAGCACATCGAAATGCAAATGTGTTTTTCCTTTACCGCCAATTTTGTTTATGTACAGGAGAATTTTGTTTTTGTTTTACCGCCAGTTTATGTACAGGAGAATATTTATGAACAAAAATGCTCTTTTAATCAAAAGCAAGCTCAATTTTGAATCTTCTGTATTAGTTTTTGGCCCTGTAACATGTTTTTCCATTGCAACCTAAATTGTAAAAAAGCTTTTGTATTGTTTAGAACATTGTAAATGATAGTATGTGACTGGCATTTATTTGTTTGTTTCAGAATCTGCTTGTTTTATTATTAGCAAACCTGGAAAGCATCCAACTCTTTTTTTTTTTTCTTTTTTTTTTTTTTTTTTTTTTTCTCTCTCCCTCTTTCTTAGTGGAGGTCTCAGTACATGATAAAACTATTGAGGCAGCCGAAGCTCTGCTCCACATGGATTCACCAGCCAGTTTGCAGGGGGATCGCAGTACAGGTGTGTGATTTAAAAGCACGTGCACGTTAACATGTACCTAACTTCTTAATTTGTAATGTGGGCTGTTTGTGCTGTCCTAACTTAACAAATGACTACTTCACACATCTGTTTATGAAGAGTAGCAATAACAATAGATCTCTCTCTCTCTCTCTCTCTCTCTCTCTCTCTCTCTCTCTCTCTCTCTCTCTCTCTCTCTCTCTCTCTCTCTCTCTCTCTGCGCAGAGGAGCTTTTTTCTGAGATGGAGGTGGAAGTGAGAACTGAGGAAATGGGACCTGTTGCCAAGGATATTGTTGTCCTGCAGGAGGCAGATTTACTGAAGAAGAAGAAGAGAGGTGAACCACAGTTTGCTCTTGCCAGACAATTAACTGCAGAAACGTTGGGAAATGAATGCATGTTTTTGTTTTTTTGCTGTGCATTCTAGTACATTGAGCTGAAAGTGCACTTTACGCACAGGTGCCGTTTAACACTTTGAATGCAATTTCATAATTACAATTGAAAATTGTGTAATTATCTAGAAGAGATTGATTTGTTTTTGTGTGATCTTCACCAGCAGGACGAAAACCCAGAACTCCACGGAATTGCTGTGATGGTTCTCTGGATCTGGT
This sequence comes from Paracanthobrama guichenoti, assembly GCA_018749465.1. Classification (NCBI taxonomy): domain Eukaryota; kingdom Metazoa; phylum Chordata; class Actinopteri; order Cypriniformes; family Gobionidae; genus Paracanthobrama; species Paracanthobrama guichenoti. The sequence continues at coordinate 31,026,490 of CM031956.1, forward strand.
CTATAAGAGGAAGTCAAAAGACAGCAAAGGTGAGTGTTTCTGTGTATTTATTCACGCAAGATGATCTTTTTTTTTTTTTTTTTTTTTCTGGTACCATGCATTTTAAGTCTGAGTCTTACAGGCTCAACTACTTACCTGTGGGAGTTCCTGTTGGACCTTCTGCAGGACAAGGAAACCTGCCCAAAGTACATTAAGTGGACTCAGAAAGAGAAGGGCATATTCAAGCTCGTGGACTCCAAAGCAGTGTCTAAATTATGGGGCAGACATAAGAATAAACCTGACATGAACTATGAGACAATGGGGAGAGCACTCAGGTAATGTTTTGTCAGTTACACTTTATTTTAAGGTGTCATTGTTACACTGTAATTATACATTGAAGTACTGAGTAATATTAATTACATGCACTTACTGTGGGATTAGGGTTTGGTTGCATGTAATTATTCATAATTTACTTTTTGTTATTTGGTAAGTACATGTAACAAGAACACTGTAAAATAAAGTGTTACCATTTTGTTTTTTGTTTTTTTGTTTTTTATAGATGTATTTAATTAAGGCTATCAGTGCACAGAAAATGGTCCAGCAGTCTTGTCTTGATTTTTCTTTCTTTTTTTTTCTTTCTTTTTTTATGTAGGTATTACTACCAACGGGGCATTTTATCAAAAGTGGAAGGCCAAAGACTTGTGTACCAGTTTAAGGAGATGCCCAAAGACATTGTTTTCATAGATGATGACAATATGGACGACAGCATCGACGAGGGAAAGAGAGAAACTCCAGCCGCATCCAATCGCAGCAATCCAAAAGGCAAAGGGACGCCAGTCTCTTCCTCTGCTTCTGTACCTAAAATCATCAGTCTATCCTCAGGACAAGATGCCTTTATGACCGTGCAACAGTCATCAGAAAACATAGCCACAGCCCCTGGGTATGCTATTAAAATGTCTAAATGTTTACTGATGCTATTGTTGAAGTTTTTTTATTATTATTATTATTATTATTATTATTAAAGTTTAAATAAATCATTAAAATAGAATCCAGAAAAATGGACAACGCAATGACTATTACAATGCTTTTTTGTTTCCAGGACAGTGAGGCTGGCCATGCAAGTTCCTGTTCTCATGACGACACAGGGTCAGAAATTCTCAACAGTAACCGTCAACTCACCCTCCGTCCGCTCACCGATCCTCTCCGTGCCCAACTCAGTTGCTGGGAGTAACAGCGCAGGCAAAATGGTTCTTCAGGCCGTGCCAACGCTAGTGCCTGCTCAGGGGCAAAGCGGTGAAAGAATCACCTTGCAGCTCATCACCCTTCCCACCATGCCTGGCAAACCCGGCACTCCCATCACTCTGAGCACATTCTCCCCCGTCACTGTGCCTACCAGCAACGCCCAAGTCTTGAAGCTTGCCGTCTCCTCCAACATCAGCACGTCCACCTCCACAGCTCCTGTAACCGTGGTGACCTCGCAGCCAGGAGTGACCATGGTGCCGAACGTACAGCCAGCAATGTCTTTACAGGATGTGACTATTATTAAGGTTGAATCTCCTGATGTTTCCGTGGATCAGACAGTTAGCACTGCTGCAGAGAACACGCCAAGCACACAGACAAACCCCACGACCACGCAGAGCTGAGCAAACATCAAATGTCACTGCACTTACTCACAGGAACCGACATCAACACTTGTGACACAGATACAAATGAAATGAGTGACATTAAGACTGGCTGTCTTCTGTCAAACGGATGAAACCAGCACTACAGCTCAGATGCTTGTTCACATTCTACACTATATCCACCATGTGTAGCCTCAAATCTGGATTAGATTTTTAGACTTTTGTTTCTTTCTTCATACATAAATCGATTCAAATCACGCTTTGGTATAGCTGACCATCTGTGCTGTGATGCTGTAGGAACGAACCTCACGTGGTGCTAAAGACTGAGATTAAGTCACATGGGTGAAGAGAAACAGCCAAGATGCTCGTTTTGATTGCCTGGTAATTTGGAGCATAAAAGAATCTGTGCATAGATGTACCTTTGCGGTAGTTAATGATAAATAAAACAAGCAGCCTTAGGTCAGCTTTTTCCTCCAATTATTAAAAGTAATTGATTGTGCTTTGTGTAAATATGATTTATTTTTTATATTTTGTACCAGGAAATTTTTTTTTGTTTGTTTTTTTACAGTTCAAAGGAAATTGTTTTCTGAAGGACATACAAATAATTTTTTTCCTGTTATTTCAAACTTTTTAAAATTTAATTTCTGTGCATTTATCACTGATTTTTATTTTGCAGATTTTGTTTTTCACTTGTACAAAAAGGAAAGAATGTCTGATACAGTATATTGAATATTCAATATATGAAGCATATATTTTGTTGTATTCTCATCCTAAAAATGTATCCAAGTAGATTTAAATATAGAGAATTATACAAACGGATGGTTCAATGTTTTTGCTCTTTCTTTCATTAATGTGCAAAAGGTGCTTTTGTTCATTAGTCCTCAGAGTTCCCAGTCATGGAAAACTAATTATCAACAAAATTTAAGTCAGTAAAAATGGAAAAATATAAATGTTTTTTTATATGCATGTTTTTAAGTATGATCAGTTCTTAAGAAATACTTAAAGTAATTAACTTACTTTATTTAAAAAAATCACAATGACATGGAAATTCATTGGTCAAAGTGTAGGCATAAAGGTTAATATCTGTCAGTAATAAAACCATGGTACACAACCAAGAAAATCTGAACAAACTTTACCTGAATATACAGTTTGATATTAGTTCTACTGTAGACTTTACTCTGTGGCATGTACTAGGATTACTGGAGAGCATTTAATATGTCTGTAATTTTGAACAAATCCTTGCTCTGTATTTCCATTTAATTGGCTCAGAGGAATTCGGGCCAGAATTGGGTTGGCTTTGATGGATGACGATGTTTACATCTGAAATTCCGGATCATAAAATATTTCACCTATGCAAGGACAAATTTAAAAGGCACTATGAAATCGTATACAAGTTTTTTGGGTCAGTTCAATATTAGTGTAAATATTAGTAATGATATCAAAATCAAAACATCTGAAAATGTGTTTGAGCAGGTAAGTAGCTTATATGCTGCTGATGTTTTAATTGTAACACTGACATTAGACATAACGATTGTATTCATATCAGATATGGTTGACATTATTAACTTGACTACAATTCAAATAAAAGTTTCGTTTTTCATTCTGCTAAGAGGGCCATGGGACACTTACAGGGGTGTCAGGAACACTGATGTGGATTTCCCAATCCAGTTCAGTTTTGCTTGTCATTCAAGAATGAGGCCACACATTTTAAATACACTATGTTTTGTATTATTGGTCAGTGGCAAACATATTGATGATTACAGTGCTACTAAAAAAGAAAAAGTACAGTCAATAAATATAAACATCCTTTCACTTCTGGAACCTTTTAGTTGAGAATGTGCATCTTCCTGAGATCATACTTTAGCACTTATAATAATAAATTACAGTATATTGTACAACCTCTGTATAACAAACAAGCATGATAACAATTAATCTCCATCAAGGAAAATAAGCACAGGGGTGCATTAAGACTTAAGTAAGTATAAATAAGGTTCATGTGGATCAGATCATTTACTTTCTGAGCAATAATACAAACAATGCATTCTCACATTCAGACATGCACACGTATGCTCTAAGAATGTTCTGAGCTGCTCTGGATCCCTATTGGAGAGAACGAATGATTGACAGCTACATGAGCCTATGAGGCTGCTGACTGAAGCTAAGGTCACACACCAGTGACAGATGATCAGAGGGGTAATGGTACGACGGAAGCCGGTCTGGCCCGATCTGCTCTTCACTTGGTATCTTCAGCACAGCGTCCACCTGGAACGCTCTTTCCGAGTACCAAATGTAGTCCAATGTGGAGCAGCTCTCTCCGCTGGGTCGGATCTTCCAGCTGGTGTAGGGTGGCTCCGTGGTCCCGTCCTCACTCAGACACTTGTAAGCACTGTCCAGCCCCAGTGGAGAAGACATAAAGAGCCTGTACACTTCCTCACTTGGCTCCGCGTTAAAATCCCCACATACCACCAATGGAATACCATCTTCACTTTCCCCAACCCTAGTCCGGTTTTCCGTATCCATCTCTGGGTACGACTGTGCGGTTATATCGCGGAGTTGCTGAAGGAGATGAGCCCCCTGTGCACTACGAAACGCCTCCCAGCCGCTCCGTGCTTTCAGGTGCGTTACTGCCACACAGAAGACTCGTCCTGTAAGCCTGCAGCGAAGCGTTGCCACGATGGCCACCTGGTTGGTTTTGAGCATCATGGCGGAGAGTCTGAGGTGAGAGGTGTGGAGCAGCTGGAAGCGACGGCGGTTGAAAAACAGAGCGCAGCCGTCAGGGCCGTTGTTATTGTGAACGTCCAGGCAGGGGGAGCATGGCTTGGGGCAGAAGCTGCTCTGGTAGCCCAAGCTGGCAAGCACAGGCTGGAAAGTGTCGAAGTAGTGGTCCACCTCCTGCAGGCACAGCACATCTGGCCTGTAGGTAAGGATCTCTTCCAGTATGAGATACTTCCTCTCAGACCAGTTCAACGCCTCCATTGGACAGCGCACAAAACCATCCTTGCCCTCACCCAGAGCTGCAGATACACAAGAAAAATTAAGAATGTTTACATCACACCTTTTAAGCATCATATGGTAGCATTGCAGTTAAAGGTGAAGTGTGTTCAGTCCTAGATTAATATAAAGATTAAGCAAAGGGTTTTTAAACCGAGGTAACAAGAGGGTGCTATGGTCTCCTCAGGAATTTTGAAAAAAAAAAAATTCCAATAATAATAATAATTCTAAAATAAATTATTTTGGGCTGTCAAAGACAACTGGTTAACTTCAGATATAAATAAAAAAAAAATGTTCAAAGCAATCATTTTAATTACGTTAGTTGACAATGCTCAACGTGTTTTCTAAACACAGTAGTATAGAGATTTAATATTTTATTTTATCTATATTATTGTATGCATGTATGCACACTACCACTGGCACCAGAACTGTTGTTTTTAAAGAAACTAAATTAATACCTCAGCAAGTATGCATTAAATTGAAAAAAAAAAAAAAAAAAAAAAAAAACCAATGTTTTGAACTTTATATTCAGCAGCACAACAGTTATAATAATAAGAAATGTTTCTTGAGCAGCACATCATCATATTAGAGTGATTTCTGAAGGATCATGTGACACTGAAGACTGGAGGAATGATGCTGTAAATTCAGCTTTTGAATGATATAAATGTATTAAATGCTTTTTGGGGAAAATTTATTTTTATTAGTTTTTTTGTAAAGAATATTTTCAGTTCATATTTTAATCATTTTAACTACTAATCAAAAACATGATACAAGCAGACAGACTCTGTACCTTGTGCTAAGATGTTCCACTGCATGATGCGGAGGGGAGCGTTCTGCAGCGAGCAGGCTCTGGTCATAACAAAGTCTCTGTGCAGTCGAGGGGGCCGGTTCCTCAAAACATCCTCGCACTCACGCAACAGCGCATCTGGGTCGGCCTGCTCATACTCGTAGTCGTCAGGATCCACATGTGGGTCTGCCAATACAGTGCTGCTCAAAGTCTGAGCCACAGTACTGAAGAGTCTACTGCTGCTGCTACTGCCCATCTGACACACTGCAGACACACACACACACAAAACATGTTACACACACTCTGGCATTGTTGTAGAGTAGTTTACAGTTTGACATAGGTATATTATAGGTGCTTTAATGGGTCACTTTAATAGTCCTGCAGTGTGACAAATTAATTTTACAAACATTGCACATAAAATCAAATAATATGAGGACATAAAAGATGCATGTAAAATGCATACGCAAAACAGATAAAATAATTTTAGATTACTTCACGTTAGTGTAGTGGTTCTGTGTGAAAGACACTAAAGCCAAACAGCAGCCAATGAAGAGAGAAACAGTAGCAGTGTTAGTACACTGTATATGACAACATAAGCAGTAGCATAATAGCACATAGCTATTTAAAGTGCAGATAAATTAGGCCCAAGTACTGTCTGTTGTTCATAATGTGTATTAGCTGGGTTTGTCTTAGTATGTCTTACAGAATATAATATGCCCCATGACAACAAAATATGCACACTTCATTCACCTAGAGCTTGAACAAATCTGGATTATTTGGTTATTTGATACCTCACAGAAATTTGGGAAAGCACGTTAAAAGCATTGATAAATTCACATGATTGCATGGTTGGTTCTTTTGGTAACCTGAGAGATGTCTGTGACTTTTGAAGACTCAAAACAAGCATCTGTCTGGGCTTGTTTAGAGTCTTCGAAAGAGGTTTAACTAGATATAAATCACTTATAAACATTCTTGCAGCTTGCATGTTTGTTGGCTACAGTATCTTTAGATAATATTTCATTAACCTCATTAGCAAATCAAACCTCAATGGAAACAAAGACATTTGATGCTAGTTACAGATAGTTCTGTAAATTATTCATCTTATCAATGGACAATAGGTTAACTGCAGCCATGGAATCTGCCTCATGTCATGTGTCTCATGACAACTCAGCCTCGCAGACACGATATCAAGAAAAAAACTGTGCACTGACCTTCCCGTGGACAAGAAACAGCAACCTTTATAAGTGCTGTTTGCACTAGAATCACTTTTACTGTTGCTCTTATATCGTCCCTTGGTGCGCATTAACAAACATGTCTGATACCTCAAATCATGCAGCTTGTTAAGGAGAGGTTTTACTCGCAACTCACAATTTTTTGTCTAGCAGACAATAAAAAGCTTCTCTTTTGACTTAGACCGTAGTTACAACCACTTCACAACCCCCCAGAATACTCTAGCAAACACACACTAAAACCCCTCAGAACACATTAGCAACAGCATAGCAGAGTCTTGGCAACCACCAAAAACACAGTAGAATCAGTAGCATGTTTTGCATGACTAAGCTGCACACATTTTCATCATCTTAATCTAACATTTACACTACCATTCTTTTTAAGAAATTGATACTTTTATTCACAGATGCAATAAATGATCAAAAGTGACAGTAAAGACATTTATAATGGTACAATAATATATACATTTCAAATAAATGCTGTTCTTTTGAATGCTCTATTCATCAAAGAATCCTAAAAGAAATCAGAATCAGAAAAATAATGTTTTCAATGATAATGATGATAAATGTTTCTTGAACATTTCTGAATGATTTCTGAAGGATCATGTGACACTGAAGACTAGAGAAATGATGCTGAAAATTCAGCTTGGATAAGAAAAACAGAAAAGAAAAGTTATTTTAAATTGTAACAGAATTTCACAATATTACTGCATTTTTGATCAAATAAATGCCGACATGGTGAGCATGTGTCTCATTAACGTTAAAAACATCACTGACCACAAACGTACATTAAATGCATGTTTAAACTAAACGGTAAACACAATCAAATACTGTAGGAGTAATTCTGTTCATTTAAATACTGATTTCCATTCATTCATCTCATCTTACACATCTCATCTGATTCCATCCTGTTCCACCTTGGTCTCCTCCTTACCTCCACAAGAAAATTAACAACAACCAGTGTCTCTCTAGTTATATTTATGTGGTTGTCTATGTCTTCGTCATATCGGAAAAGCATAATCTTGGTATTATTTATATGTGACAAGTAAAGATTTTCCATTTATTAATGGATTAGTCCAGTACTGAATACTCAGGGCTGTTCATGGGTAAGGTTGGTCATTGCTTAGTAATCATTTAAACCACACAGCACCCATACAATTTAAACCAACCGATTCGTAGGTCACACATGTATCTCTTGTATCAACATCATAAGATTAAAAAAAAAGTTTAAACTCACCCTCACTAGACACATCCACTGTAACTAAATCAATGACTATTCAGGATCTACAGTCCATACGGTCACTATCGCAAACATTTAGGTCATATATTTGTCTAAAACACTTAGAAACATGCATTTCTTTTAAAACTACCTCTTGTTATTTCCTTGCCCACTGAATGTCTCCGATGCAGGTGGTGAACTAAGGGCACAATCCTCTTTGACTTTGAGGGAGTAATCCAATGACGATCCAGTGTCCGGTCAGTGGGTCAGTGTATGATACAAGTTGATAGACAGAGAGAACACTAGCATCCACCCTTTGAGCTCTTTCGTATGCGAAGATTCTGGGGGCTGCGGATGTGACCGTGTGTGTGTATCTGAGTGTTCCTACACAAAGGGGTTCCTGAATGAACCAGTGTGTCTGTGCTTCCCCTACCATTCATTCTAAACAATGACTCATTTGAAAATCACGAGAGGGACACGATGCATGCCTGCGCATACATGTGCACGCACAGCCATGCACGTGGGTAATGAGAACAGTTCAGGCTTAATTTAATCTATGGATTGAGGAAGATAGTGTGGGTCATTTGTCTGGTATGTAATAAGCCCAGAATTTTGGAACATTTTAGAATAAAGTTACAATTCATTCAGCGAAAAATGAGGCTTGGTAAAACTATTGCACGTGAGAATTAGTGACCAAATATGAAGCTATTCTCTGTTTAACAGAAACGCTGACAACCTCTTTAGTATGAAGATGATGCACAGCACAGCACACCTAAAACTATGCCTAAATATCCAGTTCAGTCATGAAACTCTAGAGGGCACAGGCTGAGGTCATTTACATGCAGTCTGCACTATTCACATCATTACCGCATGACAAAAGCTGATTGGCTTATGCTGATCCTGCAGCCAATGCTCAACATTTAAATAGTCTGGTTCATGGTTTACTGCAAGCTAGTCCTGCAGCTCCCTATCAGAGTTCATCTGAAACCATCCACCTGCCCCAGCTCCACCTGCCTAGATCTGCTACAGGATTTATGTATGTCTATTTACAGATGTAGGATATCTTACATGCTCTCAGCCAGGGCCACCGCTAGCGGGGCAAAAGGTGGTGACGATTGGGCCTGGGACCAGGGCCATAATCAACATAGACATCGGGAGACACGCACACCCCGATATTTTGTCTAGTAGTCAATCATCGTGGATTTTTCAGTGGCTTATTTTTTATTTATTTTTTTACCTTTGGGCCAAGCCAATATTAAATACTTGCTTACGTCCTTGCCTTTGGATACTATGGTACATATAATTGCTGGGAAAAATTCCATAGTAAATCCAAATTTTATCATTTACAATCATCAATATAGTTCCTCACTGTTTATATTTCAGCAATTACTGGCGCTGCTTTTGCTTACTGAGTCAAAATGACATAACATCACGGTTCCCAGACCTTGTCCTTATCCAGGTCAAATCCCTTACACAAGAGCAGTCCTTTGTTCACGTGGAGCTGGAATCACTTACCTGTTGGCTGGTTAACAACAACTTTTGGTTTAAAGTTTCATGTGATGGTCACTTTCCATCTTTTCATAAGCTAAACACAGACCCGTCCATTAACATTGTCCTTACAGTTTAATGCTAATTGCACAAATGATGCAGAGTTTAATAAATGTAACAAGTCAAGAGTGCATATCTCACTCTGATAAGGAAAAAACTCCGTTCAAAATGGGGATCGAACCCTTTAGGGGCTGTTTAGGCTGCACTGTTCACTGACCTTTAACAGGACTATCAAGTTACCAAGAATGCACACTAGATCCATGTACAGAACACCAATCTCAACAAACAATATTAAGAAAAACTAAATACAATACTATTAAAACAATATTATGTATCACATTTTCAAAACAAAAACAGTAACAGTAATGCAAAAAAAAAAAATGAAATAAAATGAAATTAAATAGATAAAATTAAACTTCAACGGAAACTAGAAATATTGCCTTGACAGTTGGCAACTAACTGAAATAAGTTTAGGTTATACTAAAATCACTAATCTGAAATAAAGAATAAAGCTAAATACAACTGTTAAAAATAAATAAATAAATAAATAAATAAATAAATAACACTGCACTTCAGTGATTTGTTAGAGAATCAAAAAGCACACTATGATTTAACAAATGCATCTGAATAAAGATAATACAATTCCTTTACAAACAAAACCAATCAACACAGTTATTAGGGATTTGCTATGGGAAACTGCAGTGTGTTTCCACACCTCGCGGTTTGTATGTAAGAACTCATCACTCCCCACTTACTGTACATGAGTCATTTGTTATAGCATTAGCATGAGTGTCACGCTGTTATGATCACGAAATACAGTCTTTAATTCAATTTCGGCGTGTCCCTTAAGGTTCTCCCCAGGACTCTCACACAAAACCATAAAAACTTAATTTACTGTCTCAAAACCTAAAGCATTTGGGGCGGCATATGAGCATTTCGAGGAAGGTAACGTTAGCTCACTAGGCTATGAGACACGATATATGTGGTGAAATCTTAAATTAAATTACCTTGTAAAAAACCGAGAAGAACGGGTGATGAGTTGGACCTGGTTGGAGGAGGATGGACACCGCTTGAGTGGCAGAGTCGTGAGCTCGGAAGGCTGCTTTTCTTCGGCGGACTGAATATATTTGGATGTGTCCCCAGTGATGATAGACAGACTGCGGCCAGGTCTCGATGAAACAGAGTTGAACAGCGCCGGGCGGGATGCATTCTTCTTCTTCTTCTTCTTCTTGAGTTGGCAGTCCCTCAAACTGCGGTTTAAAACGATTCGCTATAGCAAACGGTGGTACGGCTAAGGAAGAAATAAGTTTACTAAGCTATATAACACTTTTAAAATACATTTGGACATTACTTAGACATGTTTCGTTGTCTTTTCGCTGTATGGAAAAAATGCCGGTAGAAGTGTCATCATATTCCAGGGTGACACGTGAACTATATTTTGATAGGGGAATTTAGTAGATTGAGTCACCATGTACTAAAATAACATAATGTATCAAATTATTATCTATATGAAATATTGATGTTACAGTAAAAAAGTTCAACATTTTAAACAAATCTGAAACGCGCTTAAGGAAAGATACAAAATAGCAACACGTTGTAACACGATATTCACCTACGCAAGACTGAATGGTTTAGCCCTACTGTCAAAGGACACCCCGTGCTTTTTCTGAAGTAAAAGCCAGACAAGGGGAGGGACTTGGAGCTACTCCCGCCAATCAGAGTCGAAGGTGCGAAGACGTATGGATATTAGAATATTTCGTCATCATTGACGTACATTGTACGGGTTTCCAAGAGCAAACGCACATTCCATATTTGGTTACATGTTTTCTTGTCATAGCAAGAATTACCTGGTAAGAAGAATTAGCCTACCTTTTAGATACAACAACGGCTGAACTTATTACAGCTTTAATAAAGCGAAAGGCCATCGTTCTGTTAAAATATGTAAATCTAAACTTTGTGTGTACAGATTGAATTTGAAGTGGGAAATGAGGGCCAGATTGCTGCATGATACAAATAACCAGAGCTGGATGTAAACTGGATTATGTACATGTTTGACAGTGGGGACGGTGTTCTTAGGGTTGAAGGCTTCTCTTTTTTTTTTTTTTTTTTTTTTTTTTTTTTACGCCAAATGAAGGCTACATCATTGTGGCCAAACAATTACATGTGTGTTTCATCTGACCATAAAACAGAAGACCAGAAGTCTTTTTCTTTGTCCAGATGAGCATTTGCAAAGGCCAAGCAGGCTTTTGTGTGCCTTATCCTTGGTCTGTGTCTGTTGAACCCAGCGGTGTGCAGTGTCCGTTGGACTGTCTGCCTTGAGATGTTGCCACCAGCAGAGCCCAGATTCATCAGGCCGGCCTTGGTGGTGATCCTTGATCCTTTTTTTACCTCTCTCACTATCCTCCTGGCCAGCACAGGTGTCACTTTTGGCTTCCGACCACGTCATCTGAGATTTTTCACAGTGCAGAACTTCTTGTATTTTTTAATAATACTTTGCACTGTAGCCACTGGAACTTCCAAACGTTTAGACATGGTCTTATAGCCCTTTTCTGACTTGTGAGCAGCCACAGGTCCTCAGTGAGCTCCTTTGTCTTAGCCATGACTGCCCACAAACCAACAGCAGAGAGCTTCTGTTTTTCACCTGTTGAGCTGATTAAAACAGCTGTTCCCAATGAATCAGGGTAATTAGGATGCTTTAGATCGCTGTGCATCACAGCGTGGTATGGGAACAGCACCAGTCATGACTGCAAAGCCCTGCAAAGAGTTGTGCGCTTATCCGAGCGTATCTCAGGGTCAGCTCTCCCGTCTCTGCAGGACGTCTACACCAAACGCTGCAAAGGTAGAGCTACTAAAATCATCAAGGACTCTAATCACCCTGCAAACCCTCATTTCACGCTGCTGCCATCTGGTAAGCGCTTCCGAAGCCTGATGGCCAAAACTGAGAGACTCAGGAGGAGCTTCTTCCCCCAGGCCATCAGACTCCTGAACTTAGTCACTTAACACCACGTGACTTCACTTCAGGATAAACATCGATACACTGACATTGCACTGCACTTTCTGTTCTCGTTGTTACTGTGTAACAACCTGTTATAAACCTGGTTGCACATTATACTTTGTACATTTCTGTTAACCGCATATTTATAAGTCTACAGTTTACTCACTGCACAGTTTATTTCACTTATTTTATTCCACTTCTTTATTTATTTTTATTTTATTTTTTTCTACTTGATTTATTTATAATTCTACAGATATATATATATAGTACTTTTTTATTCTATTTCTATTATAATTTCGTCCTTGTGTTTTTAACTGTGAATTTACACTGTCCATGGAGCGGACCTGTTTACATTTCACTGCCGGTTGTATACTCTGTATATAACTGTGTATGTGACAAATAAAACTCTTGAATCTTGAATCTAGAACAGCTTGGACTATTTGGAATGGATTAGATCTTTGGATTTTCCCATAGACTGTGACAGTTTGCAAAGGGTATGAATAATTTCAGACATGCCACTTTTTGTTCAAATGTAAATAAAACAATTTTTTTTCCATTATGATGCCTCTTGCACATCGTCTCAGTATCTTCCGGGAGACGCCTGTGTCATTTCTAATCAAGAAAAAACTTGCTGGTTGAATAAAAGTAACTTTAAGTCAGAATTTGCCAGGGTATGAATAATTTCGGTCTTGACTGTATATAATATTCATAATTCATTGATTCTCCCTATAGTTATTTTCTTTTAAATGTTCCTTTCTAAAGACGCCTTCTGCTTATATATGTTCAGAAGTTATCAGCAACTGGTTACAATTTGTAAGTAATCCTCTCAGCTCTGCAAAATAACCTATAAGCATAATGACTTTACATATCTTTAATGATCACCTGAGTGATCGTAGGGTCAATTACTGCACTGTTTATGTCAGCAGTGTTTTTGCTCATAGTATTGATTAGATTATGTCAACAGCATGACTGGCTGCTATTTTTAGACAAAATCACACTTCAGGTTTCACAAATCTCCAGTGACAGCGTGTTCCAATAAGATAAGGTCATACTAAACCTGTGAACCATAGTGGAATACATGATTCGATGTAAACAAAAGAGAGGAAAAAGGCAATCATTAACAGAACAGGCTTTTAGAAGATCAAAGGTCATATATGTCTAACATCAAGTACAACGAGGTAAAAGGTTGCTTTGATTTTTAGGGGCCTAAGATTAGGGTCAAAGCTGAAAAATACTTGTAGAAAGAACATACTTTTCCATAATACATAAGGAATAGATTTTGGTCTTAACAACTCATGTTTAATACTTAATCAAGAATCATTAATCACTTGTAAGTTTTTGTCCTCATTTTGGTCTAATAATAAATGTGGTGGATCTGCAAACAATGGATTATTGGGTGTCATTTTATAAAATGAGACAAATAGAAAGTTAAATCAGGATGATCCAGAATTGGTCATTATTTTCTCCTCATCTGGAGCCACCTGATCAGCAAAAATGAGAAATCCTGTGAAAAGACTGTCAGTCCAGAATGGATCGAAAAACAGTCCATTTTGCTCTGAATAGAAGATCTGAAGCCAGACCTGATCTCCTTTGTGCAGTCTGAGTATTGTTGATGCTGAGGCCACATCGTAGTTTCCTGTGTTAGCGTCAAATGTTCTGATCTTGTACTGGCCATTGTGAACAAGCCCAATTGCCAGGTGTTTGTTAGCCAACGTGATGTCATATGTGAAGTAATACACACCAGGAATCGCACAGTTAAACTTGCCACTGGTGGCATTGTAATGGCCACCCTCGTTCATTAAAATCCGGTTAAAGCGAATGGGTGTGCGTTCCTTGGGATAACTCTTGGTTACCGCTACTGAGAAAGCAGATCGTGCCTCTGTTCCACAGTCACAGACCCCAGGGGCACCAGTTTCCCCCATATCACCCACCTCTCCTTTGATCCCAGTGACTCCAGCCACACCAGGTGCCCCACGCACCCCTTTTAGGCCCCTTGGCCCTGCCTTCCCAACAAGTCCTGGGCGTCCTTGTTGTCCATATTTTCCAGGGTTCCCAGGACGACCCTGTTCACCTGACATTTGAGAAATATTCACAAATTTTTATCACCTAATCTGAAACAAGTTTCATAGTTTATTTTTAGATTTTTTATCCAAATGTGATTTTATATTTATACTTAAATATATTTTTAATTGACCTTGAGCTACAGAGATACTATAGATTATAAAAAATATATAAATTATATAAATGATATCAGATACAAATTTAAAAAATGACAATATATTTTTACATTTTATAGAAATAAAATATTTGAATACTTTTTGAATATTATTTTTCATTAATAGTATTACAGCTGCAACAGATATGCTCTGCTCATATATGATACCTCTCTCTCCCTTCTCTCCCTTGTCACCATCCTTGCCATCCTGGCCATCAACACCTGGCATCCCCATCTTGCCTATGCTACCACTGGGACCTGCTGTACCTGGAGTCCCTGGAGGACCCTGAGGGCCTGGCAAACTGCAGCTAAGCTGAGATGAATGGATGGTGAAGTTGCGTCCCTTCTTGGATGAGTCCACAGTCACAGAGAACAGAGATAGCAGGCAAACAGCCAGTGGTAACTGAAGCATGATGCAGCTGTGCCTGCAAAGAGAGCAGATGGGGCCAGATTTGTGTTCTGGGGAATTTCCATGGATTTCCTGTATATATATATATATATATATATATATATATATATATATATATATATATATATATATATATATATATATATATATATATATATATATATATATATTCAGAGTTGTGCACAGAAACAAGCACCAATAATCACTATTATATCATTATATATAAATACACACATGCAGGTTGTAACTTGAGTTATTAATAAACATTTAGGATGTAATTTGGTAGTAAATATAAGTAACTGACCAAAGAACACAATTAAACAACACATTTAAAGCATGCATTGGAAAAGGCCCTCACCAGAGGAATGATATTTGCATTGCAATGCAAAGAAAAGGTCCAGCTGCCCTTTTGGGAAAATCAAAAACAGAGAATATAAACAAGACTCGAGAAAGATTGTATCTTACATGTCCTCCAAACTTTGCAAGCATCCACCCAGTTTTAGCACTGACGTGCTCTGCCAGATAGTTCATCCATGATGTAACTGAACAAACTGTGGGAGGGGATTCATTTGAAAACGTGTCAGACTCTAACACTAGTTTTGCAGCCCACAAAACAATGAAAAATGGCTTAATGTATTTTTACATAAAAGCTACAACAAAAAAAACAGTTCATCAAACGCACCAAAATTTTGCTAAAGAAATTTGGCATGGATTGCACGTTGAATAGGCAGAAGCATAACAAAATCAACAGCCATGGTTAGGTTTAAATATAAATGTTTAATGTCAACCACTGCTCAGGTTATTTTTATTATGATTCCATTTAAATGCCATGGAAAGGGAAAACAGAACATATTTTGTTAAACCAAAACAGATGATTCACCAAGTATAACCCATTTGTAATTCACTGGGCCCTTTATAATTAAATGACTAATGAAACAATGTTTATGTACTGTCAAAATGAAGACCACATATATTATTAGGAAAACAGTGAGAAAAAAATAATCTGATTTACTGCTTGCCCAAAAACAAAGTACACAACACAGATTTATACAAAGCGAAAAGATAAGCAAAACTGTCATGCGCCACTAATAGAGGACTTTATATTCCCATTATTAGTTTAAAAACAGCAGTGTTTATGTAACACCGATTCAGCAAAATGCGATTTTACAATAACTGAGACTATGACATCTCTGTGGTTGGTGACGAAAGACATTTGTTTTCATTCACTGCCCCAGGAAAGAGGCCATGGGGTCATCGGCTCGGTAACGTTTCATGCGGAAGGCTTCCATCTCCTCCTCCGTGGGTTCACGGACTTCCATTAGGCTGTTGTACGGCCGTTTCCTCTCATCAATCAGCATCATTTCAGCCACCTGCTTCAGCCTCTGCTCCTCCGCATTCAATGCCTGCACAAAAAGACACGTTGTTTTCCTTTACAATAGGCTTTGTAGAGAACAGATGCATCTAGCACATGAAGATACAAGTGTGTGTGTCATTAAAAAGAAACAGCCCACCCACCTTCTTCAGCTTCTCTTTCTTTTTTGCTTCGTCCTCCTCATCACTGCTGTCAGAATCTCTGTGTTTCTTGCTCTTTTTCTTCTTTTTCTTGTCTTTCATTTTTTCCTGGTGCATCTGTGAATTTATTTTTAGTTTAATACAATCATCTTCTGGTCATGTTCTTCTTTAAAAAAATGGGAAGGCTGTTAATGTACCTGTAAAAGAGTCTTTGGTTCTTCACTCGTTTGGGCCTCCTCTACA
Source organism: Paracanthobrama guichenoti (assembly GCA_018749465.1). Classification (NCBI taxonomy): domain Eukaryota; kingdom Metazoa; phylum Chordata; class Actinopteri; order Cypriniformes; family Gobionidae; genus Paracanthobrama; species Paracanthobrama guichenoti. The sequence continues at coordinate 31,043,239 of CM031956.1, forward strand.
TCCTCTTCAAATGGAACACAGGAATTACTCTGAAAAAATAAGTAGAAAACTTTATTTTAACAGCTTTGTGTGAGATAAATATATAGGAATAGATACATGATACAAATAGTATGCATTTTATAATAAATAAAAATAAAATGAATAATAAAATGCATGTTTTTATACATAAATCTTGCCTATTACAAGATGGTCCCATTTACAGGAACTACGTTTGATACTCACCACTACTTTCCTGCCAGCTTCCCCTGTACAGTAACTTTGCTTCACCATCGAGTGGCAGCATTTGTAACCCCAAAATCCATCTTTCCAATACGATCCCCAGATACACTGCAAAAGCAGAAAGGAAAACAATATTTAACATTCATAAAACAAAATACAACATTATTAGCTTCTCCAGTTATGCAACACTCCCAGTAGTGTAAGCTAACTTACCATGTGGTTGTTAATGAGCACGTCCTCCTCGTATTTGGAGCAGGCCACAGCCTTCTCTTGTCCCTTCAACACTGCCCCGTGACGGGAATACTCCACATACTCCTCTGTCTGAGCCAGCAGAAGCTCTCGCGGAGGGGCGTCCAAGTGTTCCTCCCCGCCGTACTGCAGAGAAGTGCGACATGAAGCCATCAGTACACAGAGCAGGGGAAGGAAGACATTTTGCTATTTCACTTGTCAACAAAGGAGATCTTACACCGTACCCTTTCCAAAATAGTTTCTTTCTGTTTCTCTTTGAAGTCATCCTTTTTTACTTTGTAGGACTGATGGAGAAGCTGCAGCTTGGTTGGATCTGCCTGGAGGTGAACTTCAGATCCCTTTTCATAGGCTTCCCAAGCAAAGACTGCAGAAGAGACAAACAAAACAATGCCAGACCAACAAGCACTGTTGTTGAGTTGAGCCCATTTTTAACATCAGGTAAAGAGGAATTTATGTATGAGCTGACAACACAAGACTACTTACGCTGTGTCTGAGCCATGGAAATGGTGTCTCCAGAGTAGCGCACAAAGTTGTCTCCAGCATAGCCCACTCTGCCAAACCAAACACATCAGTTTAGTTGAAGTTGAAGTTTATTCGTCATTACACATGTACAAGTACAGTATAACGAAATGAAGTTTGGAGCAAGCCTCCGGGCCGCAGCCGATTATTCAGGCGCCGCCCTACGCTCTCCAGAAATACAAGAATGCAATTTAGCAAGCATTACATAGCAAACACAACAAAACATAAACATAAACATAAACATGACACAGTACACGTGGTCACGTGATGGGATTTTTTGTATGGAGTGGGAGAGGAGATAGATAAACAGGCAGACGGTTGGAGGGGGTGGGATCGGGTAGGTTGTGTATGGTGCGAGTGAGTCTGAGATTGTGTTGTGTGAGAATGTTAGCCATAACTTCAGATGTTTTCGAGTTCAGTTCTATGGTTTGTCCTTGAAGGAGATAAGGCAGTGCACAGGGAAGATAGCAGACAGCTGCCCGGCTGACCTCCCAACCGAGAGATAGGGACCAAGTGAGGTTCGTTGGGCTAGTTGATTAGGTCAGGCAAATACAATTTATTATTTTTAATCCATTTGATGATCTTCGGTAATTTGTCCGGATCATAATCAATCAATCAGATCTGGTCCTCAGCATTCGCGACCGGTCTGTGCAGTTTCCCTAGACATTACGCCCAGCCTCATGGCCAGACCGGTTACAGTCCGTAAAAGTTCACCGATCTGACCCCGATAGAGCCCACTCTTCCCTGCTCTGCGTATCCGCAGTCCGGACTGCGTTGTTACGGTTCAGTTCCTCAATTCCTATCACTTTCTGATCTAATTCCTTCAAACGGTCACACAGAACCCGAAGCATACTTTAATTTCCACAGACAGCGGCTGGGTGAATTTGCTTGCAGCTGTCTTACCAATCTTCCGATAGGTCAGGGCAATCCCAAAGCCAAAGAATAGGAACCCCGCCATCAATAATCCAATCATGTATAAATCTTCCGCATCCTCCACGGACAGAGCCTCCAGGCACAGGCAAAGGTCCCGTCCGGGCAGGTGGGTTCTCCCGGGGCACCCTTCCTTAGTGAGAAAATCTTGTCGATTGCGCTGATTGACCAGTTAATCAATTCCATTTCAGTATTTTCAAGAGTCCAGCAGAGCAGCAGTCAGAGAGAAAGAGAAGAGACGAAACACTAGACAAAACAAAACAGCGCGAGAGCCAGCAGGGAACAGAGAGAAAAAAAACACGTCTGCACGGATAGAAGGACAGAAAGGAGAGAAGGACAGGCAGAGACACAACTACAAAAATAGGCACATTTAAATGTTCCATTACACCTCCTATAGTGATATTTTATAGTGATTTTTCTGCCTACCTAATTTAGCAAGTTAACAAATCAGCTTCCTTGGCATTTAGCAGACTATTTTCATTTTTACAATTCATGATATTGTACATGATATTTACAATCCTTAATAGTCCTATTAGAGCAACTTGTGCCTTGCTCAGTGGTGTTCAACACAATGTAAACTAGGTAACTCTCTAATGAATGGTTCTCAAACTGTGAGAGGAGATCCGCACCCCCACTGAAGAACCACTGAGTTAGTGAGAGACCCCTACTTAGTACAGCTTTCTATAAGAAGCCTATAACTTCCCTAACATAAAAGTGATGTTTTTTTTGGGCAGTCAACTTTAAATAAATTTTCACATCAGCACTTTTTTTTTTAATGCATGCACAAAAAAATAAGAAATACCACCTACTCTTCTGGATTCTTTCCAGTGTTGGAGTATGGATTTTCCCTCATGGCTCGAGTCTTGGGATCATAGTAGGCTGAATTTGGATCCAGATTTCTGAGGTACTGCAAAATAAAGACAGGAATAGCTGAGAAAAACATGATACAGCACTCGGTGCTAATAATATTATGTACTCGTATGCTGCTACTACTAATCAAGCTGAGAAGTTATTTTTACCTTAGCGATATCCTCCCGGATTCTCAGGTTTCTAACTGTGATTCGTCTCTTGGAGTCAAAGTTTTGTCCGGGCATGTCAAAGTCATCAACATATTTGTCCTCATCCTCATCTTCACTGCTGTGGTCCTGGACAGGGTGAGGAAAAAGTTAATTGAGTGAAGAGGATTTACAATTTAAGTTTTATTTTATAGTTCAAGATGTACATAAAGATTAAGTTGAACATGACACGTACCTGAGCTGCATCATCATCAAGATGCTTCCTTGAATTCTAGAAGGATGGTAAAACGTTTGGTTACACAAAGCTAGTAAATCTCATCAAACACAAGGTTATGATAAACATACTGTACATTTTCAATATGGTTGTAATGTTTTTGTAATTTTTTTACCCATTTTTTTCACTCAGTTATAAAACATACAGATTTTTTTTTTTTTAAATTGTGAATACTTACAGCTTGATCCATTAGTTTACCAGACGCTAACTCCTCCTGAAGTTTCTGAGCTTTAAGAGTACGCTTAGCCTGTTGAAAAAAAAAAAAATTAAATTAGTCATGTATTATGGCCTTTACCAGTGGTTCCCAAACTTTGGTTGAAAAAAATATTATATGCACCAACATAAAGACGCTCTCACACATGACCTTGCTTGCAAAATCCTATAGGATTTATATGAAACAATTAATACAGTAATGCAATTTATTAACTTCAACAGGCTTCTCTTTGTGTTCGTGATGTAAAGTCTCTGAGTGGCTCTAAACTTGTTCGACTTAATACTGTCAGAAGCTATCTGCCCTAACCCTAACCCATTGTACTGGTGAATCCCAGGGCGAGATATGCCTCATCAATTTCTTGTTTTTAAAACACTGTGTCTACAACAGATCTGATTTTTGTCACGTTACGCCGCAACAGCTCGAGGCTGTCTACACTGGAAGCAAATAGGGGTGACCCCGAATAGTCGAAGATTCGATAGGAGGAGCCTGATTCGACTACCAATCTCAGTCGAATCTTTGCAGAGGTGTTATGAAACTATGATCATGCCATTGTGGCTATATGGGGGTGCTTAATAGCCTCTTTCACACATACAGTCTTTACTGGTAAATGATCGCGCTATATTTACTGTTTTATATTTATGTGGTATATTTACAATATTTACTGTTGCGATCGCAGCTTTTCAACGTGTTGCGCTCAAGACCCTGCCTTTTTTCCATTCATCAGTGCTGCGGATCTGCAATTGGATACTATTAGTGTCTTGGGTTTGTAAGAGCAAAAACAAGTTCTGTTTGATCACCCCTTATGCCTTTCACTCAGACATCAAAATATGTTGTAGAAATGAAAGACAGTGAAACTAAAGCACTTCTTCTCATGCAGGTGAATGAAGACAAAAGCGCAGCGTTTAAAGATGACTGGTATCACAGAATTTACCAGTATTTTGGTGCTGAAAAAAAAAAGACAGTTGACAATTCTGGCTATATTTTCATTATTTTAATTGTATGTATTGATCACTCAGAGTTATCTAATTTAACTATTTGTGGCGTTGCGTTTTGAATAAATGTTCCCCTGAATTTCGCACACATTTCTTCTGCATTGTGACTTGATTCTGTCTGACTTAGTTAGTTTTTTATATTTTATTTTTATTTATTAGAAAGGTATATTTTTTTTCCAATTGAATCTGTAAATTAACTTTTGATTGTTTTTGTGTTGTGCTGTACTTAGAGCTTGCTCACACAGGCAATTTAGCCGATTGAATTAGATTTGCCTACATAGGAAATGCAAATCCTGTCTGCAGTGTGGCCTTTCTTTTCGTTATTTTTTAGGTTTATTTATCCTAAATATTTTATATAAATTTTCTTCTCTGTCTTTGTGTGATGTTCTGTACATGGCTTTCTCTTTGATGATTCAAGAGTTTTATTTGTCACATACACAGTTATATGTGTCACATTACAGTTATACAGTCAGCGTCAATGGCCTATCAGTATAACAGAATAAACAAATACACACAAAAAAAACTTCCAACAACATGACTTACCAGATCAACTTTTGAATATTCCTCAACAATGCGCATGTGCTCATCAGGATCGTACCCATTCCAGCGATCTCTCTTTCCATCGTAATCCATTGAGAGCTGAATCTGTTGGTGCTCATCCGGTGCCATGCCTGTGCCAGAAAACTTCGCTCCAACCTTTCTGGGTCTCTGTGAAAGAGACATTTCAAACAAAATGTTTGGGGTAGGTAAGATTTTTTTTATTATGTTTTAAAAAAATGTATTTTATGTTCACCAAGGCTACATTTATTGGATCAAAAATACAGTAATACTGTGAAATAGTACAACAATTTAAAATGACCTTTTCTAGATTAAAATATTTGAAAAATATAGAAAAAAAAAGCTTTAAAAAAAATGTGCTGCCTAATATTTTTGTGGAAACCATGATATTATTTTCAGGATTCTTTGATTAAGAGAAATTCAAAAGAACAGCATTTATTTCAAATAGAAAACTTTTTTGTTACATTATAAATGTGTTTGTCACCTTTGATCAATTTAATGAAAATTATTTCCTTAATAAACATCTTACTGACCCAAAACTTTTGAACAGTAGTATACACTGCATAGTATTCAGTAGTAATAAGCTAGTATTTCATTCTGAAGGTGGCATATGAATGTGACCAACATATAAATAACATCTCAAACGTTTCACCTCCAAACAGTCTTTCTTCTTATGTGTCATGGCACCACAGTTTTCACATGCTCCTTTTCTGAACTTCGTGCTGACTGATTTCTAGTTGACAGGGAAGCAATCAGAAAGAGTTTTAGAAAATAAATCACTTTTATAACTTATGTCTATTTGGGAAGGGGAAGTGCTTACTTCTTGGACACCTCTCTTGTACCAATCTCCGATGGGCGCAAATTGACTCTGTTTTTCTTCCTGGGGTCTCTGGTGCTTGAGGGTGGGTCTCTTTGATGGGTCGATGTACCAAGGCACAGATGAGATGTACTGGGGAATGTGAGGGTTGATATCCCTGGTAACAAAATATTATAGTCAGGAAAAATGTTACAGGATATTTGACTACAATAAAAGCAAACATTCATACTGCTCAAGTGTTATTTGCATTCCCTCTGCTCCTCGACATACTTTCCCTCCTCGTCAACTTCAGCTGGAGCATTTCCCAATTTTCTCTGCTCTTCCAGCTCTTTCTTCTTCCTCCAGTCTTCTCGGGTCATTTTCTTCGGCTCTTCGAGATCTACGATCCCCTCCGTCACCTTAGCTTCCTCCGTCGACATGATCTTCAGCTAACTTACCACCTACATATAAAGAGATTAAAGACATCAGATATCGCAATAATTCAGCTCTGAAAACAGTGAATGTGAGGACAAAAACTCCCCATGACACCTAGACACAAAAACACAGCCATCTGAAAAAAGATCAAAGTCTGTTGTGACACAGAGTAGACATCTGTATAAGCTAAACACAATTACATAGAAGCCAGACATGTATTGATTGCGTTGTGTATTATTTACAGCTACATTTGTATTTAATATTGACCTAACTTTGACTAAAATTAATCGTCAGTATCTCTTACACGTCAGGCTTTGATTTAATAAGTCCTTAATTTACCTGATGTCTTCAACAAATAATATTTTTTACACCTTGATCAGTCGGCTGCGCGAATTGTTTACAAGCGTGTTGCGCGCACTTCCGGGTGACGACTTCCTGTCTTCGTCGCTGACTGTGACGTCACGTGCCGCATGCACTTGTGTGTTTGAGTGTCGCCATCAGCTGGACTGAAGAATCACTGTGGTCAAGACTGGAAACTGGAAACCTCTAATGAACTGAGCAGTGGGTGGGTGTTGTTTCAGAAACCTGTTTGAGTAAGTTTAACACTTTCAAATGCTACTATTTATTCCTCACAGTTTTGCTGTTCTCCTACATACCCTGTTACATGTAAACCCTCCCCAAATTGGAGGTAATCAGTTGCAATGTTTTTAAGTTAAGAAATTCAAAGTTTAAGTTATCAGAACTTGCAGAATTTTATTTTGCACTTATAGATTTTAATTGCTCTTAACGTGAAATGTTTTAGTAAGCTAATTCATATATTTAACTTAACTTGGTTAGTTTTAACTTGCTAATGCAATAAATGCTACCTTGCTAATTGGTAACACAATGCTTAGATAGCATAGCATAGCACTTGTGGAATGAGAGTACAGCAATGTAAAACATTTAACATATATCTGTTCTCAAACTAAGCTCGTGCACCATGATCATAACCCTACAAAAAAACTCTTCTAAACTATCATAACAAAAAATTAAGCTATCAAATCTCCACCTTAACATTAATAAAAAAATCAAAACATTATATAACATTATATTATTAATTGTAGCTACTCTCCCTTTGTGTCATGGCAAAGCATGCTGGGAAATAAAAACCCAGTTCAGTTTCAGGTAAATTTAGGTTTGTCTAAATTAAAAGAAACAACTTCATAAAACTCAAAACAATGAAACAATTCAGACGACATAAAACGTTGTGAACTCAAAAGAAAAAGAAGGTTCCAAACACTCATAAAAGTTAATTTGATTGAATTAATTTGTTTAATATGAGTTGGCTCTACTCAAACCCATTCATTATTTTGAGCGTTAGGGTTTACAGTGTCAGGAAAGCTTATTTACCTTTACATGTTTCCTTTGACGTTTAGTGATTTAGAAGATGCTTTTATCCTAAGCGACTTAGAAAATCACGAGGTTAAGGCTACTGTAAAACAAGAAGTCATATCGAAATGCTCTAGAAACAACCTCAACCCTCAAAGTAATGTCGTCTTTTGGTACATTTTGAGTTTTTTCAGTCTGAAAATTAGTTAAAATGACTGCTAGTACTAGGAAAAATGTTTGTCGCATACATACACAATGTACGATGTTTGTAAGGTTAAAATGAATACAACAGTGTACCATATGCTTAATATCCTGCACAATATTCCAATGTATTACGTTTTCATACTTATGTATTACTATTCATACTGAATAATGGAGAATCAGCAAGACTGTGAGACTCATCAGGACAATGCAGAAATGACACTTTGTTAACTGAGTGAGTCAATACCAAGCTCTCCCACCCAGTGTGACACTGAAGACTATTTAAAAATAGCCCATGTACAATAACTGAAACTCTGCTGGACAAAGATAGGAAATAGAACATTGCCTGATAAGATGATGACAGACAGTGGTTTCCTGAACAGTTATGCAAATGAGATGGCAGAAATACAGACATACTGCTAATAATTATGACAAAATTCATTATATTTAGATAGTTACAAAGTTATAAATCATTCATTCTGTCATATTTTCCTGTTAGGCAGTCGTATATTAAGTGTTATTTATACAGAATCATTAGATGTGCATGGACTTGTATATTGATCAGTAAAGTTAAAATTAAAACAAAGGGACAGTAGCTGTAACACTGAATTCTTATCAGTTTCCTCCATTTGTAGCTTTAGTCATTTTCTTCTCTGTAAGTTGTTGCTTTGTGCTCAGAGAGCCTCGTGGCCGCCGGTGAGTTTGTGGAAGAGCTCCTCGTTCAGCGTATCACTTTGCTGTCGTGAGCGAGTAGACAAGAAGATGTATCCTCCGATGTACTCGTGCACAACCTTACAGTCTGCGTTCACACAGCTGAATGCTATGTTAATGTTTTCGTCAAATTCAATTGCAACCTTAAACAGAGAGACAGGTGTTGATCATTTAAACCACTGAAATTCTAAGTGAAGCTAGTGCATTATATGAGACTTGTAGGTCTGGTGATATTAACACATATGCTACCATTCAAAAGTTGGGGGTTGGTAAGATTTTTTTAATCCAATAATGATTCCTTTAATTTTATTTTACAAAAATAGAGTAAAAACAGTAATAATGTGAAAAATTATTACAATAGAATTTTTCTATTTTAATACATTTTAAAATGTCATTTATTCCTGTGATGGCAAAGCTGAATGCTACTTTTTTTTTTACCATTACTTCATTCTTCAGTCACATATTTTTTTTCCACCTACCTGTCGTATGTCCCAATTAACATTCCACTGTCTCATATTATTATAACGCCAAGTCTTCACCACATCTCCAACTCCCAAGTCTATACGGATCAGGCGGTTGTTAGCGATGCCTAGAACTTCATCCTTACGGCTGCCCTTAAACCTGAGAAATTACTTGGATTGTGAAATTGGATCACTACTGTTTCTTAAATATCCTTACAAGCTTGTTAAAAAGGTACATCAATAGCTGACCATCTTTTTTTGTGCCTGTAAGGTTAGTCCATTCACCTGATCATGAAGTAGGAAATTCCAAAGTCAGGCAGAGCTTGCCAGATCTGCAGAAACTTCAAGATGGCAGATGTCAAGGAAAGCTGGGCAACATTCTGATAGGCTTCCAGGATACGAGGGGTTAGCTGACAAGAACAAGAAGAGGTTAGGTTGTGGTAATTAAGAATATAGAACAGACTATATAAAGGTAACACAAACACTAAATAGATGACCTGAATCAAATATTGCAGTACACTGTACAACACAAAATGACTCAGGCTTCTTTAATGGTCACTCTACCTGTTTGGGCTTGTATTTCTTATGGTATCTTGGTGAGACGAGGCTGTGTGTGTTGATGCTGTCGTCAGTTTGTGTAGCGGGAGCTGTAGAATTGCAACGCTGCATGGAAAGGAATGTCTGGATGTTCTTCACTTCACTCTGATACGAGCTGTCCAATAATGTCAAGCCTTTGGATGCCAGCTTACAGGCGGCCATCCACTGAGAATACTGATTCTCCTGATTGGGTGGGGTAGGTGAGAATTATATATAATCTCTGCAAGTACACTACCATTCAATTTGTTTTTTTGGTTTTTAAAGTAAAGAAAATAATACTTTTATTCAGCAAGGATGTGTTGAATTAATCAAAAATGTCAGTAAAGAGATTTACGATGTTACAAAAAATGTCTGTTTCAAATAAATGCTGTTCTTTTGGACTTTCTATTCATCAAGAAATCCTAAATAATGTATTGTATTTTCCATAAAAATATTAAGCAGCATCACGTTTTTTCAAGATTGATCATAATAATGTTTCTTGAGCAGCAAATCAGCATATTAGAATGATTTCTGAAGCATCATGAGACACTGAAGACTGCTGAAAATTCAGCTTTGTCAGGAATAAATTACATTTTAAAATATATTCAAATAAATTATTTGTTATTTTATTAAAAACGTTTTTACTGTATTTTTGATTAAATAAACAGCCTTGTTGAGCATAAGAGACTTGAAACATATGGTTTTTGAAAAGCATTAACATACCAACCCCAAGCTTTTAAATGGTAGTGTATTTTTCACATAATCGTGTTATTTAATAACACAACTTCTTATCAAAGTTTTAAATACAGATCAGTGACAGTTACGTACATTTTCACAACGCAAGTAGATTTCATTCATGCCTTCTGGTGCAGGAATGAGGAGTTTGATACAGAACTTCTGGCCTGCTACACTGACATCAGGGGCAACCTCACAGCCTGGAGAGATGCAGATGGGTTTCAGTTAACACAGCCTCATTACACTGATCAGTGTGTCTGCTTGGGTTTCAACCTCCACTGAGGTGTGAAAACATATTCACATATTGTGCAAGCACAGTGTGGTGAGCAGCATGCAGAAATGGCTCAAATGACGGTAAATCTTCTTTCTTTGCATAAGACTTCATGAGGCCAGAGCATTTAAATACTGTACCTATGAGATTGAGATTGACTAACTTTTACTTGACTTTTTGATGTCTTTTCTGCTGCAGTGTGTTCAGTACACACAATCACTTTCATTAGTTTCTCTCATGCAGCGAAAGTGCAATATTATGTTGTGCCAAAAATAATAAAATGAAATAAAATAAAATAATAAATGACCTTTCAGGTTCAGTTGTTGCATGGGTTCTCCATAGCGGTCCTCTTTGCTTTTATAATAGGAGATCGATGTGCTCTGAAAGTTGCACCAGTACTGCTTGTAACCCTTTAGAGTGAGCCTCTTTGGCCTGCAGGGTGGAAAAATCATAGATATAGGTCAAATGGTTATAGGACTAACAGTAGTATTTAGCCAAAGAAAAGAGCCTCACCGAAATATTTTCAAATAGTCATTCAGCTCTGGAGCAGTCATGTTGTCCTGTGAAAGTAAATCAGATGTTAGAAGCTCTAAAGCTGTCTCTGCATCTCTGGAGTCTCCATGTCACTTTGTTGCTGTTCTATTAGTAAAGAGGATTTATTCCAAGTGTCTCTCACCAATATGTCCGTGCTGTTGCCGTCTCCCACCATCTTGACCTCCAGGGACTTCAGAGCAGACTCTAAGTCATCCATCCCTTGACAGGAAGAGACCATGTCCTGAGACAAGGACAATTTTCCTATGTGGTACTGAATAAGAGAGTGAGAAAGAGTGGTAGATGTAAGAATGCTATTGCTTACCGTTGATTTTGTGTTTATTCCTTTAATTCTAACATCAATCTTACTAATCTGTTTTATAGCTGCCATGGCAGTATTATTTCTCTGTTGTACCTGCAGGGCTCCAAACAGCATCATTTCCTCTTCTGTGCAGTCTATGTCTTCCAAGAGAATCGCCCAGCGAGCTTGCTCATATAACTGCGTTAAACGCACCACATCGTACTACAACAGAGAGAGAATCAATTTCAGTTTCATGGCTCTTAGGACAATTTTATACAGCTAAATATCGTAACCAAACTCCTACCCTGGGATCCATATCATGGAAAGTGTAGTATTTGAAACGAAGCCATAGTCTGTCGTTCTCTTGTATTCCCTGCTGCATTAGTGAGCGAGATGAATCCAACCACCTCCAGGTAACAGAGGAACATTTATATTAAGAGTGAAATGTGGAATAATATTTTTTAATGTGTGTCTTTGTTTCTCAGCTGTACCTGGTGTTAATATGTGTTTTGTCCACCACACTCGCCGGCCGGTAGAGTTTAGCGATGGCTTCAGGAGAAGGCGAGGGCAGACTGACAGACAGCATTTTATACACCGCCTCAGTCTTAGGAGAGTCAGCAAAATGAGCCGGCATGCCATTGTACAGAGCTTGAACAGAACCTACGTCAAGATAAAATCCACTTTAAACTAGAATGCTGTGACTTAAGTCATAACTCCTTGTTATTCTTACTAAACTTAGGCCTATGCCATTCCAGTTTGGGATCGGTAAGTTTTCTTTTATTTATTTAAATTAGTACTTTTATTCAGCAAGGACACATTAAATGGATCAAAAGTGACAATAAATACATGTATAACGTTAAAAATATATAATGCTGTTCTTCTGAACTTTGTATTCATCAAAGAATCCAAAAGTATCATGTTTCTATTCAAATATTAAGCAGTACAACTGCTTTCAACATTGATAATATAAAGAAATGTTTCTTGAACACCAAATCAACATATTAGAATAATTTCTGAAGGAAGTAAATGCAGCCTCGCAGCATAAGAGGATTCAAAAACATGCCGACCCCAAACCTTTGAACGGCAGTGTAAGAAAAACTTTAATGTGTCATTTAGTGCACCTGCGGTTAGAGGAACATCTGTAAGATCATACAGCTCTTCTGAGGAATCTTTGTCTTTCTTTTTCTTTTTTTCTTCAACAGGACGGAGCAAGGAGAGCTCTTCTGGGTGACGAATATCTGAAATCGAGACATTTCGGAATGGTAACCTGACACTTGGTAAAATTATGACAGATTGCTTAAAGAGGGGAC
>CM031956.1:31063405-31098405 GCA_018749465.1 Paracanthobrama guichenoti
GACGAACTACTGTAACTCAAATTGCTCAAGTCAATGCTGGTTCTGATAGAAAGGTGTCAGAATACACAGTGCATCACAGTTTGTTGCGTATGGGGCTGCATAGCCGCAGACCAGTCAGGGTGCCCATGCTGAGCCCTGTCCACTGCTGAAAGCACCAACAGTGGACACGTGAGCATCAGAACTGGACCACGGAGCATTGGAAGAAGGTGGACTGGTCTGATGAATCCTTTACATTATGTGGATGGCCGGGTGCATGTGCGTTGCTTACCTGGGGAACACATGGCACCAGGATGGACTATGGGAAGAAGGCAAGCCAGCGGAGGCAGTGTGATGCTTTGGGCAATGTTCTGCTGGGAAACTTTGGGTCCTGCCATCCATGTGGATGTTACTTTGACATGTACCACCTACCTAAGCATTGTTGCAGACCATGTACACCCTTTCATGGAAATGGTATTTCCTGGTGGCTGTGGCCTCTTTCAGCAGGATAATGTGCCCTGCCACAAAGCAAAAATGGTTCAGGAATTGTTTGAGGAGCACAACAACGAGTTTGAGGTGTTGACTTGGCCTCCAAACACCCCAGATCTCAATCCAATCGAGAATCTGTGGGATGTGCTGAGCAAACAAGTCCGATCCATGGAGGCCCCACCTCACAACTTACAGGAAATAAAGGATCTGGATCAGGTCTATTGGAGTCCACGCCTTGACGGGTCAGGGCTGTTTTGGCAGCAAAAGGAGGACCAACACAACATTAGTCATAATGTTATGCCTGATCTGTGTATATTGGGGTTGTTTTTTGTAAAACAGTTAATAAATGTTATCATCACTGTTTGCTTCCTCTTAGGTGACACCACTTGTAAACCTCAGTACAAAGTCAATGAAGAGTTGAATAAGAAAATATCCCTCTTCAGTGGTGACATCACAAAACTGGAGATTGACGCGATCTCCAACGCAGGTAAGAGTCAAAGTACAGGAAAAATCATAGTCTACATTTACCTGCTTGTGTTTGTTTGCCAAACAATTTTATTGTTTCCTAAAAATGCTTGGGCCTGGCCATATATCATAAACTTATAACAGGTTCAGCAGTTTATTGTTTCAACTTTTTTTTTTTTTTTTTTTTTGCCCATTGTTTATTTAATTCTTGTTGAAAATATACAGTCCGCAGGAAGATTTGACATAGTTAAGCTTGAGTGTTTGTGTCCCTGTTTTGTTTGAATAAACATTGCTCTGAGTCTATATATTATATCTATATATATATAAGGCAGTGAGCCTTTGACTTTCTTACAGTTGGCAGCACTAAATAGTATCCGTTTGAGTTTAGAGAGTGAATGTACAGTACCCCTCTTTAATGTCACTCTTTCTCCAGTACTATTTTAATAAAGTTGAACAGTTATTGTCAGCAGTCCTCATCTTAGAACTAATGTCGCTAGGTGGAGGTAGAGCTTACTGTCTGTCTGAGGGTATCCAGTCAGTCCCTTTGTAGGCACACCTGAGAGTTCTGGAACATTCATCTGCATTTGCTTATTTGTTCTTGGCAATTGCAGAACAAAGTGACTTTCAGGAACTTTCAAGCTTTTCCTTTAAATAGCTAAAGAGACAAGTCAAGCACTAAGATGACACCAGGGGTGTAGCCATCCTTTCAGAAGTGAGGCGGACAGAAATGTCAAGTGTATTACCAGTTTGTTTTCTGACAGTTGTCTAATTGACAGGTTTGGTTTAATTTTTCTTATCTCTTGCTTTTAACTGGCTAAGAATCAAATACACTACTGAACAATAACTACTAATTTGTATTCTGTAATAATCTTTCCTATTTTATGATTGGTTTATGTTCTACAAACACTTTACGTCATCATGGGTTTTATACAATGTAAAAAAAAAACAGCACAGAATTTTTCTTCATATAAAGGATTTCCTGGAATGCCATAAGTTATTACTTCTACGAGTCAATTTTGGACTTTTTGCTAGAGACGGCTTCCAGTATGAATGAAACATACATTACACAAGTGTTTAGCCTCATTTTGAATAAGAATAAAACATCAGGTCATTCATAGACTATCTTGACTCTTTGAATTTAATCTTGATTTATTCACGTTGGCCCATTTAAAACTTCTGTGTGAACAGTAACAGGCTTGCCCGAAATAAATTTATGGCCCTTGCATATTCTACGCCTGTTAAAAACACCGTTGGTTTCATCTTAGTAAAGCCGTAACTCCAAACTTTAGTCAGAGTAGCCATATTTTGCACAAAGAAAACAGGGTTGTGAGGGACAGATTTACAGTATGTTCATTGGTTTCTAGAGTTGTGTACTTTGGTGTCAGTTATTCAACAGGAAAATATGTTGTTTTTACGAAAGATTGACTAAAAATTAGATTAGATGGAAGATATTAGGACTGTACATCTATCCTCACCACCTTGTTTTCATTTGTGATCGAATAAATATGCCATCTAACCTGACTTGGGTCCATTGTAGGTCAGGAAACTAAACGATTTCATAATTAAACTACAGCTATTAGAGTCAGCATATTCCAGATATTTAGCATATGGAAATTAGCATATTCATACAGGGTTAGTAGAGTGCTCAGGTTTATTATTTCTCCATCATCACCTCTAAGCTGCCATAAAGCAAAGCAATGACTGGTTAATGTTTTAGCAATCTTATTACCACATAGGACTTTACGCTTGCTGCTAGTCCGCCTAATGGAGCTCATTTAAACAGGTGTGCACAAGCAGAAAGAAAGGAAGTGGGCGAGGGGAAAAAGAAGCTGAAAAGGCAAAGGACTAAGTGTGGGCATGAAGAGAGAAAGAGAGAGGGAGAGAGAGAGAGGAGTTTGTCTGACAGGGCATTGATTCATCTCTCCCAGTTGACGCATTGATCGGCTGGCCGTAGGTCTCGGTGTAAAAGCGTGAGGATTAACAGACTGTCCAGTGGTCATTAATTTGGAGGTTGGAATGAACTTCTCAGGACTGCTAAGTATGCATCTCACTCACCAAAGTACCCAAGTGAGCGAAAGCACAGACTTTTTGGTATCTGATATGTTTTTATAACATGTAGCATAAGCAGATTTTGCAGGTATAATATAACCTAATTGTTTTCAAGTCAACTTAAAATGGCATTTGCAACTTATTTTGACATTTCTGAGTGAAGTAGAAAAAAGCGAGGCACTTGATTTTACCCATTGGGATTGGATTGGATCTTGAAAAGTTGTTGTTGCATGACAGGTTGAAAAATAGGCTTGGTGACATCAACTGTATATATAAAAAAGTAGTTTCAGAGGCAGAGCACGTTATTACGTTTTGATAAAAGATTTAAATTTTTTTTTTTGGAATAACATGCATTCACATTAAGGACGTTGTATATCCATCTTATTTTGAACGTAAAAGCAGGCATGGCCATTTGTAAATTGAATGTGCCTGGCTTCCGGTGTGTAGGATTATAAATTTAAGATCTGCTGATCCTACGTCCTGACATGACATCACATGAATAACTAAGGTGAAGAGTTTCCAGCAAGGAAAGTTTGGTCAGTGTTTGATCTTCCTACTGAGAGTCAAACTATGTGTGAATGTTTACATGGTCTTGGTTCTCGTGACCAGTGCTGTGTATACAATTTGGGGGGTACTATTACCTTCAGTCGGGGGTAATTGCCTCTATTGTCTTTTAGATGCTTTTGTTTTAGTGGTCACTTCTAAGGCTGTGTGTAAAGGTCAACACCTTTAAGGACTGCCCACTGAATGCCTATAAAATACACTGTAAAGCTCCATTAGTCAGACTTGATGACTGCAGCGACCAAGCAGCACATTCTCAATAAAGAATCCTGCTGAAGATACAACCAAGTCTCCTGGTCTTCGCTTCTGAAATTTCCAACAGGTGTCATCTGCTTCCAGTTTTTTTTTAGCTGTAGAAAACCACTTGTTATGGTGCTTGACACTGCAAACTGGTATTTCTTACCATATTATTTTAATGTATTGTCGTAATTATAAACACACTGCTTGTACCCTTTACTGCACTTTGTTCTTCTAGACATTTACCTGTATTGGTAACTGATTCACAGATAATAGCTTGCTTCCACATTGCAAAATAAGGTGGTTTAGAAGAGCAAGTTTAGATTTCATAGTAATTTTTAGTAAATTTTTCATGTCCAGTCCAGTAGCACATTAAGTATGCATGTACTGTTCAAAGAAATCCACCCTTACCTGTATTATTATAGTGTGTATACTATTCAGTGACCATGCCTTTGACCAGTCACCATACAAATGTTATAGTGCAGTGATTATTGCTATTCCATTTATCTTTAGCTTTTGGAAGCTGTTAGACCAGGGGTGGGCAAGATTTTTGGCACATGGCCCACATACATGAATAAAATTACCTTTGAGATGCAATGTTATTCTCGATTGGTTCATGTAAAGCTGACAGAATGTACTTATTCTAGTACATGACACACTCAGTTCATTATTTGAACTGCTTTCACTATTAGAAATATTATAGGAATAGAAAATATTCCTATAAAATATTTTGTTTTGTTTTACTAAAATTTGTTCCTGCAAAATTTAATGTAGTACCCATTTCAGGTCTACTAAAGAGTAGATCAATTAAATCTGGTGTGTTTGATTAGGGAGAAATCCAAATTGTGCAGTGTTGGAGGTACTCCAGAACCAAGGTTGGGAAGCAGATCTGAATTTTATTAAAGTTTATAACTGAGATGTTAGTAGCACCAAGCAGTGACTTTCCTTTGAACAGAAAATAGCTCTGGTAATCTCCAACATGCAGTTAGATGTTTGGTAGCTCCTTTCTCAACGGAAAGAGAGAGAGCAAGAACATGCTCATGGTTGCCATATCGGGCAAATTGAGTCAAATATTGAGCGAAATGTTGACAAATTGTGCAGGTTTAAATGGCAGGTTGTGCTCTGATTAAATGTTTTGGTATGGATGTCAATCTGGAAACCCTGTCCATGTTAAACGCTTAGGGAGACTCGTTGGGTGCTATATCAAATGACAAAACCATTTCAGGATAATTGAGCGTTGTGGTTTGCTCGTGTCTGTGCTAAACTGTTATGAAGGTCAGATTTAAACAACAGCTGAACTGAGCGAAAACGTTCAAACGCAGTCTTTGAAACTTTGAGAACTCGGTCAGTCAGTAGGGAGACTGATGGAGAGTTGGGCTGGACTGGGGAGGACTGTTTGTCTGTTGTTCTCAATAAAGATTGGATTTACAATAACATTGCCTCCACCCCCTGTCCTCTCTCTCCTCCCTCTCACAACATTTTACAGCTCTTGGCTCCTGGATCTGCCCTATAAAACACCGTAAACATAAAATCCACAAGCACTTAAGAACTGTCCTTCTGAGAGCAGGGGTGGAGGGAGGGATAAACATCCTTTTTACGCCAGTGAATCCATCGCTCTGTCAATCCACCCATCCATCTAGTTAGTGGGAGAGGATATACTGTCCTGTATTGGTTTATTAAGATGCATTACATTGTGAATAGTGTATTGTGATTGAGTTTGTGAGGAAAAACCACATGCCCTTGTCCATTACATGACTGAAAAGTAAACGAAAAAAAAAAATAATAATAAAAGTTATTATTAGGGGAAGGTTGTAGGATCATAACCTCGAAACACAATCAACAGTGTTGTTTAATGAAGATTGTGTAGCTGCACCATGTTTTCTCATGGGAGAAATTGCATTTGCCCTACATGTTTATTCATATTCTTCAGGGAATTAAGGACAAGTGTCAGTTCTGAGTCTCAGATGAGCAATATTCAGGACACAGATACAGAAACGATCCCAGATAAGAGTGACGCCATGCTGTGTATATTAACCAAGATGGAACTAAGAGTTTTTATTGAATTTCTAAAATAGAAATAAAGAAGAAATTGGATGGATTTGATGGATTTTTTTTTTATTATACAAAGCAGCAAAAGAAACTGGAGGGTGCTGTGAATGAGCTAAAGGCCACTAGGTTTTTTTTAAATAATTAAAAAAAAAAATTCTACTTTTGACTGACAGCAGAATAATCTAGAAAGCCCCAAGATGTGTTGTGCAGAACTCTATCTTTACCCTCAGCCAGAAAAATAGCCCCACAGATAGAGTAGAGAGGCATGACAGGATGAGAATGAAGGGAGTAATGCTGCATTTCTGCCTGCGCAGTTTTAGACTTCACTGCCGGGTAAGACGGTATGCATAATTCACACTGATATGTCTTCCTTTCACAAAAAGCTTGTGATATTCACACAGCTTTGGCAGGGAGTGTGGATAGCGCCACACAGGCGTATGTAAAATGTGTAGACATCTCTAAATAGGTCTGAAAATGCAGCTTATTTGTCAAAGAGCATAAGCCATTAAATCTGTTATCTGTTGCAAATGAAGCTCAGCATCCTTAGCTGGTGGTTCAGACCCCTCTCACCAGCGTAGGCGAATTTAAAATGAGTTCACACTGAGAAATCTCACATCTCTCAGCATATGCCACATTGTTGCTAATTGGAAACCAAGCTTGTTGGAGGGAAATGGTTGTCACACACACAACCCTAATAAATTCGTTCTGTCTGCGTCGCTTAGAAAATTTCATTTTAGTGAAATGGCTTTTCTTTTATGTTGCATTTTAACCAATTTAGATTTTATTTTTTTGAAAACTGCATCAATTTGGAAGAAGAAAAAATTATTTAAGCATGTATGAGAACAATGAATATGAATTGAATGAGAATATAACTGTTTAGATATTTTGGAACGTGTTGAAATTCCCAAACATTGGGCCGTGATTGAATTCTGTTTGATGCCTGAGGCTTTGGAATCATCTTTCAGTTATTGAACCTTTTAATGATATGATTTAGGATTTTAAATGAATGATTTAGGATTTTAAAAAAAAGATCTGAACACTTTTGCAGAATGGCAGCCCCATAGCAATTATTTCAAGCCTCGTTAAAAGCCTCCCACCTATACCATTCTCTCACAATCAATCGCCACTTTAGTTCCAATGAAGGAATATGAATTTGTTGGTCTCCTCTCTAGTCTAATTAGCTTAATTGACCCAGTGTGGTGAATGCAGAGTGGAAAAGAGGAATGCGGTTCATCAGGGATGACTTCTGAGAGTTTCTGCTGCTGTTTGGATGGGTGCAATTGCTCGCAGTAATTGTAATTCTCAGTTTGGTTTCCTCTAGGTACAAAGTGAGAGACACCGTGAAACCACTATAGGTCTAGCTTCTTGGGCGTTTGATTTACCAGTAATTGGGACTTGTCAAACTCTCGAGTTAATTGTTGGGTATTGTCAAGTTGGCCTTTTAACTGGTGATTTGAACGGCAAAAGCTACTTTAAAGTTCGTTATGGATGCCACATCTGTGCCTTCTTCTATATGTCAGTTTCTACAACTGTCTTCGGCAGTCATATGCTTAATAACACTCAATAATTTGATGTTGCTGTGAATTGTAAATCGCTATGGAAGAAGGTGCTGTTTTCCAATTATCTAGAGTTACATTCATTTGAGAAAAGGGTTGGGGAAAAGGTGGAAAAAACTAATTGAACTTCACGTTGTCTGAGAAACCACACTGAGGTCACGGCATGTTTTTTTTACGTACACATTATGCTTGTGTTTAAAGCCCTTTTTCCTTGGATACTGGATACTGGATACTGCGCTTCCCCCCTCTCATTATATTGATCTCTGCATTGCTTACACAGGCATTACCACACTCTCCAGATTGGAGGCATGTTTGCGCTTAAACAGACACAATCCAATTGGCTACTCTTTTCTTTATTCATTCTTCCAGCATGTGCCAAATATTCCTATCAATACCACCGTGGAGATTTTCTCTAAACTGTTCAAATTGATAAGGCCCTTAGGGAACTGACAAAGAGGATTATGCCTCACACATGATGGGTGCATTCGTTATTATTTTAAAGCAGAGGGGGAAAAAATGTTTGCTTTGATAGATCATGTATTATGATAGTTCATATATAGATCATATATTTCTATAGCTTCTCATTAACTACATACACATCCACAACGTGTTTCATCACAACTTTTAATGATACATATATAAATGAAAAAGATAACAAGCTTTATTTACTATTCATCATGATGGTATTCCATATCTATAACGAGAGAAAGAAGTGATTTACATGTACTACTTGTTTGAATAGTTCACTTTTAAAATGCATCAGAAAAGGCTGGAAAATTGCAGATGAGGTACGGATATCCTTTTAGTGTTTCTAATTTTTACTCTCCCGGCTAATGCTGCATTTAAATCACACAAAGTCAGACTATGGAAAAAACATGGATTGTCTTTAATCAGTTAAAGACCTTTGTTCTCTCTCTTCCTTAGCCCACACTCAAGATGCAGAGGTTCACAGTGTTACATATTTTATTAATCCCTGATTTCTGTTTTTCCTGCACCTCAGTGTTTCACACACAAAGATTGTAATGAGCTGACACGTGTAAATGTTGTCTGATCATTTGTATTCTACTTTAATAGATTTAGGGCCAAATTTACTAAACAGAGCAAATTAGCGTGAGCGCGCAATCCCATAAAAGCGTTGATGGGAATGGAAAGTTCTTCCCGTGATCTACTGACAATGCGCACATTAAAGAACAGCCACAGCTTGATCATTTCCATAATGGCCAACACAATCTACCAAGAGCAGCACAAATTAGGGTCTGGTTTAAGACATGCTTTTTTGTTAGCATTAAATAATGGCACAAATAAAATTGACTAGCACAAACCTTAGGAAATCATGTTGCATGATTATTTAAATACTCTCCTCCCATAAATTTTGTATCTGAAAGGGAAACACCTACAAATACATATGCAATAATTTCAGCCGCAAAAATAACTGTCCATGCCCTTTTAGTGCTAATGTTTCACTGCTTGTCTTTAGTAAACCCTGACAGTAGTTTTTTTAATGCCAAAAGAGGGTTTGCGCTGACGTAAGCTCTTAGTAAATCTGGCCCTTAGTGTCCATGATATTCTCTGGTATGTTCTGTATCAACAAGCCCTGCCCTTTAGTTTGCTTTTTTACATGCTAAATTGACTGTTATCTATGTCAGCCTGTCAGTTTGGGTTCCTTCATCAATTAGAGTTGCCCCCTTTCATGATTGTCTTTAAGTGCCTCTTTCTATTTAGTTTAAATTACCTCAGATTTTTAAGTCATACCTTCCATCATAATTTAAATGCCGTTGTCCTTTGTTGAGCAGGTGAAACTTCTGAGCTTCGTAAATTTCATTTGTTTGTTCTTGAAACCTCCATGTGTTGAATGGAAAATGTGATGTATATTCTTTTCCTTTTTCAGACACAAGAATATCCACTTTTTCAGTGTCTTATTTTTTTTAGACAAATTTCCTTTGTGAACATGAAACCTTTTTCTGTGCCTTCATCTCTTTCCTTCTCTTTCCTTTTGTCTCCTTCTACCCCACTTTTCTTACTCTCATTAAAAGAAAAGAAACCCAGAAGCAATTTGAGGTCTTTCATTGTCAAAACTATTATCACCACTGTCAGCTCCCTGGGTTGGGAACAAAGTCCTCGTGCTGCGTGCAAAAGAAATAGAGAGAATAAAGGAAAAGCCCATAATAGGAGGGAGAGAGAACGGAGAATTTGAAATTGAATAACACTCCCAAAAACAAGGTGTTGTTTTTTTTTTTTTTTTTTTTTTTTTTTGTCATCTGTCATCAATATCCCCAGAACGGAAAGGCATCAGTTTTATATATAGTATATATATATATATATATATATATATATATATATATATATATATATATATATATATATATATATATATATACACACACAGTAAAGTCCAAGTAGTAAAACTATATCTAAATGAACCTGTTTCCAGATCTCATCATCATCATGCTAACCCTTAATATGAGCTAGTTTTAGCACACTGATAACCATTGGTACTAAGATGCAAAAACAGCTTCAGTTATCATCTGAATATTGGAAAACATCAATACCAAGAGTGGTATCCCTGGCACTTTCTGACTATTATAGGTATTTTAAGCATGTGGGCTTTTTGCCCATTAAGAACAATGTTTTGAAAACAGACTAAAGGAGGCACAAAGGGTACTTTGGAATAGGGGTGTGCGAATGAAAACCTGCTTCATTCGTGATTTTACAAGGAGTTCCACTTGGAATATTTTTATTTAACCATGTTAATGTTTTGCATCATGTAGAGTGTCTGCAGGACACTGTCCATATAGCTTCTTTAAATCCTGATTTTGAACTGTGAATCATTGTCTCTTTTGTAAGTGAAGTAACATCACTTAATGTCCTAAAAGATCCAATTCAATTAGCAGATCCTGATTTTTGTTTTAAACGTCTTGTTACACCAGTGCTTCAATGGTTTATGGAAACTATGCTATTTTAAATATAAATATTTTGATTAAAAATCTATTTTAAATCTTCTATCCAGTAATTTTGTGTATGAATAGGGAGAAATGGTCCCCTTAGAATCGGCACACCCCTACTTTAGAACCTAGGGAAAAGAACCCTCACCCAACTGCTTTGCCTGAAGACAGGAACAGAATAGGCAGGGGGTTATAAAAAAAAAGGCTATCACGTGTATGAATAATCTATGTCTGGTATTCCCCCTTCTCTGTACCCTCGATTTGTTCCATAGCCTGGATTTCCTGTGTGGTTAAGGGTGCTCCTATATAGAGTTGCATTATTAGAGGGAAAGATAGTATGGATGTATGTCATATCCTCAACTTTTGCCTTGGGCTGCAAAGGCTGTTGGGCAGACATTGGTGTCATTTGAAAGCCGTGAGCCCTGATTTCTAAGATTGATGTGTCTTTTATGGTTCCAGACTCTACATAGTCATCATAATGTTTGCTGGCACCTCTTGATCCAACTACATCTCTACCGTATATAGAGTGATCACCTGGTGCAAGGTACCCGGCACGGTGTCCATACCAGCAGAAGATGCCAAAAATTAAGAACAAAGACACCAGTGCTGTTGCACCTCCAATAATTCCAGCAAGTGGTAGCGCTGACAGTTGGTCAGTTCCTCGATCGCTGTCCTGGTCTGAAATAGGCTGCTCTAGGGGATCCGTCTCTGTTTTGGCACAAGCAGGATGCTCATGCTCTGAGTTTGTGTTTATGTTTAACCCCCCAGTTGGTGTGAAAGAGTTTCTTTTACCATCGTTTCCAGAGAGAGGCACCAAGCAGATGATATAACTTGACTGGGGCTGTAGTTGCGTAAGTAAATACTCACGGCGATCCCCTGGCACAAGTGTTTCTGTGATTGAGCCCATTGCAGGACTGTTGCCTAGTCGCAACCAGGAAAGTCTGAAGGAGGGAACTGGCTGTGCAGCCTGCCAAGTAATGTGGACTGTCTCCGGTGTGAGAGGTTTTACACTGATTAGTAATGATTTACCAGTAACCCCATTTCCGCCTCCAAGACTGTCCTGGTCCATATCAGAATACTTGTGTCCTGGTCGTCTGGATCTGAGGGTAAAGAGGGAACCCTGTGGAAGTGGAGGGGTTGTTGTAACTGGTGGCTGTGTCGGCCACTTTTTCTCCGTGTTCTCTTTTTTTACTCCATCATTTCCAACCATTCCTCCTGCAGCATCTACACTGATCTCACAGTCTTCTAATTGACTGGTAAGGTCCCTTAGTACCATGCCTCTTAGTCTCTCTGGTCCATGGCAAGTTAAACCTCTCACAGTCACTGAGGAACCTCGCTCATGCAACCAGTCATGAAGCCAGCGGAGGTTACAGCCACAGTACCAGGGATTTCCTCGGACGAGTAATTGTGAAAGGCTGTCTAGGTCTTTAAATAAACCCTTCGGAAGAGTCGTTAAGTTGTTACCTGATAGGTCAAGTTTCTGTAGTCTTCGCATGCCATCCAGGGAGCCTCGTGGCATGTGGGCTATGGCATTGTCCTGTAGATAGAGTCGGAGGAGATGCATACTAGGAAGGTTTAATGGTGGTGCCTGGAGCGAGTTACGAACCAGAGAAAGCTCTGTGAGATTAGACAGCCGTGAGAATGTGTCATCTGCGATTCTTTGATTTGCCAGCAGATTACCATCGAGGAAGAGACGTCTTAGAGAGGAGAGACCTCGAAATGCATGCGTTGGAATAGTTGAAATCCGATTGTCGTCTAGTCGGAGTTCCTCAAGTGATGCAGGCAGTCCCGATGGTATACTTGAGAGGTGGTTGCGTGACAAAAAAAGAAGACGCAGCCTCGGATTGTTGGCGAATGCTTTGTCTTCTATACTTACGGTTGAAACTGAATTGTCGTCCATGTGAAGCTTCTCCAGCAGGGGGAGCCTTGCAAGAGCGGAACGGGGTAAAGTTCGTATATTGTTGTCCTGTAGGTGAAGTTCCCGTAGCGAAGGAGGCAGATGTGTTGGAAAATCATCAAGTTCATTATCATAAAGGTAAACTACTCTCACAGTCAGTCGTCGCTCTAAAGATGTTGGTAGCCCAGCATTGTCTATGCGGTTGTTTTGCAGATAGAGCACAGCTGCCGTTAATGGTAATGGAGGAATGATGCTCAAGCCACGGTCATTGCAGTAAATGAAGCCATCATCACACCTGCAAGCTGAGGGGCATGGCACGTCTCCCTGAAGCTCTGCCTCCCCGAGAGCTGCCTCTGCGGCTGCAGCAGTTGCTGCTGCAAACTCGAGGACTTCGACCAATAATGTCAGGCATAGAAGAAGTAGGAACAACCAATCGCGGAGTTCAACAAGGCTCTCTGTGGCCATAATTCCAGGCAATGTACCCCACACTCTCTGCAGATTTAATTTAACCCAATGTCTCTAGTCAGTATTCTTGGTCCCTGTAGTTGGGTAAGCGCAGGTCTTTTTTTGCCCTTCTTTGCTTCCAATCACAAGCCCTGTGGAAAATGTAGAAAACAAAACAAAACGGAGGTTACATTTGGTTTTCAAGTTCAATGCAATTATAAGTCCACATATGTTTGGAATATATATATATATATATATATATATATATATATATATATATATATATATATATATATATATATATATATATATATATATATATATATATATACTCTCACCTAAAGGATTATTAGGAACACCTGTTCAATTTCTCATTAATGCAATTATCTAATCAACCAATCACATGGCAGTTGCTTCAATGCATTTAGGGGTGTGGTCCTGGTCAAGACAATCTCCTGAACTCCAAACTGAACGTCAGAATGGGAAAGAAAGGTGATTTAAGCAATTTTGAGCATGGCATGGTTGACGGGCCGGTCTGAGTATTTCACAATCTGCTCAGTTACTGGGATTTTCACGCACAACCATTTCTAGGGTTTACAAAGAATGGTGTGAAAAAGGACAAACATCCAGTATGCAGCAGTCCTGTGGGCGAAAATGCCTTGTTGATGCTAGAGGTCAGAGGAGAATGGGCTGACTGATTCAAGCTGATAGAAGAGCAACTTTGACTGAAATAACCACTCGTTACAACCGAGGTATGCAGCAAAGCATTTGTGAAGCCACAACATGCACAACCTTGAGGCGGATGGGCTACAACAGTAGAAGACCCCACCGGGTACCACTCATCTCCACTACAAATAGGAAAAAGAGGCTACAATTTGCACAAGCTCACCAAAATTGGACAGTTGAAGACTGGAAAAATGTTGCCTGGTCTGATGAGTCTCGATTTCTGTTGATGACATTCAGATGAGTCAGAATTTTACGCGTAAACAGAATGAGAACATGGATCCATCATGCCTTGTTACCACTGTGCAGGCTGGTGGTGGTGGTGTAATGGTGTGGGGGATGTTTTCTTGACACACTTTAGGCCCTTTAGTGCCAATTGGGCATCGTTTAAATGCCACGGCCTACCTGAGCATTGTTTCTGACCATGTCCATCCCTTTATGACCACCATGTACCCATTCTCTGATGGCTACTTCCAGCAGGATAATGCACCATGTCACAAAGCTCGAATCATTTCAAATTGGTTTCTTGAACATGACAATGAGTTCACTGTACTAAAATGGCCCCCACAGTCACCAGATCTCAACCCAATAGAGCATCTTTGGGATGTGGTGGAACGGGAGCTACGTGCCCTGGATGTGCATCCCACAAATCTCCATCAACTGCAAGATGCTATCCTATCAATATGGGCCAACATTTGTAAAGAATGCTTTCAGCACCTTGTTGAATCAATGCCACGTAGAATTAAGGCCGTTCTGAAGGCGAAAGGGGTCAAACACAGTATTAGTATGGTGTTCCTAATAATCCTTTAGGTGAGTGTGTGTGTATGTGTATATATATATATATATATATATATATATATATATATATATATATATATATATATATATATATAGAATAGAATAAAAAGGACTGCAAGAAAAATGCAAATGGATTGAGGTTGAGCTAAATAAATGGTAGTGTGGAAAGAGTTGGATGTAACTTTTACATTGCTTCATTATACACTGAAAAATGTAGGTGTGAGGTGGTCGTTCTGAACTTATATTAAAATGTGATTGACATTTGAGTTCCTGGAAAACAATTACAGGTTTATTCCTGGATTGACTTAAGTCATATTACGATTTAAATGTAACCGGGAACAGTGTTTGAATAAATCACTGGTTTTAGTAATTTTAGCTCAAGTTTTTGAAAGTTCACGGAAGGGTCAGATAGAGCTCTTATTTTCGGTCTGATTTGCAATTGAGATTTAGATGAAAACCACAGACGTTTACAACAAATTGACATGCATAATGGATGCTGTTTCTTGGTTGTTATTGTTTTCAAAATAGCATGAATTATTCAGAGAGACTACATGGAATATCCAACCAAGATTTCAACTGTGTTTTAGCAGTCACTGACTAGATGGCCGGGATTGTGAATTTCCTGTGTATATATTCTCTCCAAGCCTTGTCTGTGACTCTTAGCAATGTTAAATAGAGGAAAGAAGGCAAAGAATATGTGCAATTTAGCTGGTCATTCTTTTTAAATAATAATTCAACATCTAAACTGTCCCTTTAGGTCTAAAATGTATCAAATAAAAAAAAAAAAAAAAAAAGTATACATTCAGTATTATTTTGACAAAAAACATTTTTAAATCGCCACTAAGTTTTCGCATCAGGGTTCATCTATAAGAATGGCCGCTGCACAGTAAAATCACATTCATTTCGGGCCAGTTCCGCATTTCCACTAAATGTATTATATATTAATTGATCTTGTACATCCATTTTTCTGCAATGTGTTCTATATTGTTGTGAGTTTTGATAACATCACCAAAAATAATGTTATCTATCTAGAGTAGACAACAAGGATGATGTTTTATTGAAATTGCCAAAATGGTTCGGAAGCATCATTAAGAATTTATTGAAAACTGCAAACTAATCAGTAATGTTTTGCATTGTTTTCCTTGTATTACTGCTGTGACTGTATAGCTGTATAATTTCCAGCTTGTTACACATTTTCTTTTTGTAAGATATATTTTTGGTCACACTTTACATTAGGTGGCCTTAACTACTATGTACTTGCATAAAAAATACAATGTTCTTATTGTGTTCATATTGTATTGCAAAACACTTGCTGATATTGAGGTGGGATACGGGTAAAGTTAGGGACAGGTGTGGTGGGATGGGTAAGTTTAAGGGTAGGGTTAGGTGTAAGAAGTGTTGACTTTTTTAAAAAATGTAAGTACAATGTAAAAACATTATGTACACAATAAGTGCATTGTATCAAATTATTAATTTAATCATTGTTAGTACATAGTAGTTAAACTAAGTGGGACCATATTTTTTGTTCACTAAAATGTACATTTGTATACCATTTTGAGTCATTAACATACATATGCACTAATCTGAAAGGCACTTGTTTTTTGAGTATTTGTGTGTGAAGGGTTGATATGCATCACTCTCTGCTGGGGCCTCATTCTTTTTACTGCCTTCTATCCTATGGGATTGGAGGCAAGGTTGTTTTTGTTGCAGGCCAGGCCTGATGGGAGATGGTTGGCTCTCTTGGTTACAAACGTTGTTACCTTAGGCAGCAACTACATGCAAAACAAAGCCTTAAACTGTGCTAGTACCCATGCTAAACTGATCAATAGAATTACGCTTGTATTGGAAATGATTCCATTTTATTGGAAACACTTTCATCTCGTTTGCTATGATTACAGACAACATTTATAAAATACTAAGGAAACGATTAGCAAAAAATATGGTACTGTCTCTCTTTCAAGTTTGTCTCTCTTTTTAAATGAGGCGTGCTTCATGAAAATGGGAGCAATTTAAATGTCATATTTAATAGCTCTCCCAGTGTGTATGCATTTGGGTATTTTTAGGAACAAAAAAAAAAACAAAAAACACTGCTGTATCTCAGGCCTTACACTGTATTCTTACAAAGAGGGTTGGAAGCTTGAGTACACAGAGAAAATAAAATAGTTCGGAACAGAAACGCTTATTTGAAATTGACATTAACCGGTTAATAGACTGGTGCAAATATGATGTCAGAACCCGGAAGACTTATTCAACACTGGTTTCCTATGGGGTTTTTTCGATTTATGTGTAAAGTAAAGACTTTGTAGAACAGCATAGTCAAGTTATGTTTACCAAAGTAAATTACACACCCATAGCGAAAATGCTTATTTTGAAGCAGTTATGTTCATTTTTGAAAAATTAAAAACATACAAGGTAACTACATAAGACAGCTTAGGGTGTGTGCGTGTGTGTGTGTGTGTGTGCACGTTGTAGAGCAAAACGTCAAAGTATCATCAAGTTATGTTTAACACAGGCTTTATTTTACTAATAAATTGAAAAAACAATAGTAAAACCCCAAAGGAACATCTCGAAGGAACCAGCAGCAAATTAGACTCCTGGGTTCTGATGTCATAACTTCATCACCACTCTATAACATTATATTTTATTGTTCTGTTTAATATTTAAATTTGGCAGTCAACAATCATGAATTCAAATTCACACATTGTCACATCACGCGCCTGCAGCGCTTCTGTGAACGGAGAAAAACTATAAAAAAACTATAAAAGGAAATAATAGGTCTATACCAGTGTTGGGTGTGACTAGTTACTGTAATTTAATTATTTTTCCCTTGAAAAAGTAAAGTAAGGGATTACTCTTATTTCTTTCTGTAGTTTAATTACAGTTACTTCTGATGTAATTGAACTAAATACTGTGTATAGACTGTAGAACATTTATATATAATACAAAAGTGGAATTAACTTAAAATGAATGTTTTTTTATGTATCCTCACATTTGTAATACTTTGGTCAGTTAATAACAATTATTTATTTACTTATAATTTAGTTTTATATTATTTATTTGAATTAATTAAAAGAGCTGTTTCATGTCTATCCTTAGTTGAGGTTGATGTAGGATTTAGAAAGTAATTAGTAATAAGTAAGTACTTTTTGGAGGGAGTAATTTGGACAGTAATCTAATTACACTATTGAAGATGTAATTAGTAACTAGTAATTCATTCCTTTTTGGAGTAACTTACCCAACACTGGTCTATACACAAAAATATTTCAATAAAATAATTAACAGAATAACAAAAGAAAAAGAAAAACGGTGCTAAGTTTTAGTCCATTTTTGTGTTCACGGAAATAAAACCGAGATGTAATATTATATTAATATAATTTATAATGTTTGTAAGCATTTCGCTTCATTTACCTGTATTTTACAGTTATTTCTGAGTGTAATAATAAAATGAGACTTATACGTGACTTATCTTTTTTCCTCTCAAAAATGCAATTTTGTATGTTTAGTGTATGTGTGTGTTTTTAACCATGTAGTAAACGTTTTAAAATATCTTCAAAAATTACTTTAATTGTACATTAAACCATTTACAGGACAGTTTTTCCTGTTTACATCTGGCCAAAATCTTGTGTTATAAAAGATGCTGTATTGGCTTTGACTAGATGGCAAATACAAGACTAAAAATCACTTTCTGTTCTTTCAGTACTTAATATTGAAGTATAGGCATATATTATTGAAGTATGTATTATTAAGTAATCAGTATTTTTTCTAATCAAACCATTTTTGCCTTTAGATGGCAGTGACCACGGCAAGTTAGAGACTTGCTGCACAGTTTGAAACCTTTGTATGTAGGCAGGTTACCATTACCTTCTCGTCTATTTCTCTATCCTTGACTCAAACGTTTCTCTGCTCTGAAGGTTTTCATCCCGTCCATCTTTGTAACAGCCCACTGTGCATCTGTAATCTCTTATAATCTCTTCTTATACTCTTCTTTAATCGTACTGTTTTTTTTTTCTGTATGTCCTGCTGATCTTCCTGTCAATCCTGTTTTTTGTCTTTATTTTGTTTCTTTTTGGTTTCTACTTCTATTCTGCTGACAATATAAAATTATATATTTCTGATGCACATTTTTTTAATCCAGCCACAGAACTCTTTACACATTTCATATTGTTTTAGGACAGGATGTAAACATTTAAGAATTCCTAAAATCCAAGTTGGCTATTTTTACAAAAACAACTCTTCTTACCTTCTAGCGGGTATCCCACATTGTCCTTTGGCTGGTTGGTCTGAGCAGTTAGTCTTTGAGCGGTGTCACTCGTCCTCTTGATTCAAGATAGGAAATTGATAGAGCTCAAGGTCTTTCTTCTTGATCCTCTTTGTCCTTTGATTTCAGTGACCAATGAAAATTGCAGCCCTTTATTGTTGGATTCCTATGAATTGTAGGCACTGAAATAAGCATAACGTCAACCATAAAAACCCTGGGAATTTTTTCCAGTGTCAGTCAATAGAAGCAACCAAAATTTTCATCACTTCCGTACAGCAAGAAAATATCCGAGCCAATGATGTGTATTCAAGTTGCAGTGTGTCCATCAAAGTTGACATCATGTTGATTGTGTTTTCTTGAGTGAGAATGGATGGAACACTGGGATGTTGTAACCCCTCATCTTTTACACCGTGATACCTGTGAAGAAAACATTTTCAGTTTTTAGAGTGCCAGGACAGGAAAGACTTTTTTTTTTTATTCACAGTGGGTAATTTTCTCTTTAAACTTGGCTTGACCTAAAAAGAACTCTATTTCAAAGAATATCGAGTCTGAAAATGGTAAAGTCAAGTTCAGTGTGCAGAATTAAGTGGAAAATCTCTTTTACAGGCTGCTCTAAGCCATAGCCAGGACCAAAAACGCAAAAATCAAGGCACACAAGTATTGTTGCAAACTGGGTCACACTGTTGACAAGACTGAAGAAGGGCAACAAATGATGGGTGTCTTTTTCGACTCAGTCCTCTGTATTAAGTGAAGGCAGACCAAGATTTTTTTCCTGCCAGATTTTTGAGACCAATTAAGTTTTTTTTTTTTTTTTTGAAGGCGAGTCTGAAATTATGCATAGTGTATTTTCATGTTTAGATTTCCACTGTGAGTGTTTGTTGTTTATATTTACTAGAACCGCTGCTTTGGGAATAAGCCTCTGAACCAGCAAGTGTTAACTCTCTTTGTATCGTAGTGTGCTGGATCTGTTTAAATTCCCAGGCCTGACATGGTTGATTTGTGTTTGTGATGTTGAAAGTCTCCTCTGGGTCCCACTGACTCCCAGTCTAATTGCTTTTTCGCGGTCCAGTCAGAGATTGGGAGTGATCAAAAACATTATTGCAGAAATGTAA
This sequence comes from Paracanthobrama guichenoti, assembly GCA_018749465.1. NCBI lineage: Eukaryota > Metazoa > Chordata > Actinopteri > Cypriniformes > Gobionidae > Paracanthobrama > Paracanthobrama guichenoti. The sequence goes on from CM031956.1 coordinate 31,082,962, forward strand.
TGCACCATGTGGATGTAGCAGCCTGGTGAAGATGGATCAGCGGAGGCCCATAGTACCACTTGTAAGAGGAGACGGGGAGCATTTCCAAGGCACACAGCGAATGTAAAGGGAATTGAGCAGAGGAGGAGTAATAAGGACAATGAAGGCTAATTAAAATCAATAAACGTATTGGGGAATTTTCACCAATCAATGCTCGTAGATGGTGAAAAAAACATAAGGGCTATTCAGGCAGATGCCTTAAAATGTCTAGTGGGCGTAAAACCAGACAAATACACAGCCCGCTGCCCTTCTCTGTCCACTATTCTCCCTCTGCCATTCTTTCTCTCGTACGGTATAATGGGGCAGTCACATTAGGGAAGAGATTATGATGGGAGATGATAAGAGGTTATATCAGTGCTGCTGTCATGCTCGCACTGACCTCCATCTCCAGACGTGCTTGAATAAATGCTGAAAATGGACAGTAATAATGTTCACCTGGAGTAGGGTGGTGCAGCTCCAGTGCTCCGGGGTTGTTAATATTGCTGATGGTACAGATGTCCTCCATTCTTAAAGTTATTAGAATGGTGATGCATCTGTGTTTTGAATTGTATGCCCTTGCATGTTTGAAGGTGAGTGTGTCTGTGTATATTTGTTTGTGTGCATGCATATGTGTATGAGCCCATGTCAAACATTTTTGCCATCCTGTGCACGTAACCTGCCCATCTCTGCCTTTCAATTTCTCATTTGCTGAGCGAGGGAGAGAGAATGGAAAAGAGAGAGAGGGGCAGATGGAGGAGTAAAGGAAAGAAGGAAGATTGATGAACCTATTGGAATCAAATTTAGTGGCAGAAATGACTGTCAGGCCTAGTATCCACAAAAACACATTCACAGCACTGACACAAAGACACGGAGACTCACTGGGCTTTGTCTTAAGATCATGAAGGAGCATGAAATCTTAATGGTCTATCTTGTTCCTCACACAGCTTTGTCATAAAATATTACTCAAGTACATCATGAAATAATTACTCCCCAGCAAATCCAGTTCATTATTAATTTACAGCAAGCACTGATGAATAACGTTGTTGTATTGGCTGGCTAACAATGTAAACAACTGGAGAGCTTTTTGTTACTGCCCGGTCCCTTGCACATAAGAGCAGCAAACTCAGTTAATATGACATGATTGGTATAGGGCCCTCAGGAATTGTGGTATTTTACTGAACAGTGAGTGACTGTATGTGTGTTTGTGGCTTACATTGGGAATATGAAGATAGACGCCATAATAGCAGAGCATTGGCCGGAGGGCATACTTGTGTGTCAGGATATTTTTCAGTTCCCATATCAGCACATGCCTCTGAAACTAGTGCTCTAGGCCTCCAGGCTACAGTCTTGTAGTGATAGTCCACTGTGCAGTTCTGTTTTAAAATGGTTTTGTCAATGGGACTCTGCATTCTAGAATTGTAAGTGCTCTAGAATATTCTGTAATAGTCACATTCATGAAACGACAGATCTGTCTTTTGCTAATGATGCTTTAAAACTTCTTTTCAGAAAGCGGACTAATTCATTGCAGTCTACTCATTGTAATTACCTACTATTCAGTGAAGAAAGGAAAAAAAAATATAATTGCTACACAGAGATGTTTTGACAATGGAGTACAAACACCTTGATGAGCTTAGGTACCGATCTCTCTCTCTCTCTCTCTCTCTCTCTCTCTCTCTCTCTCTCTCTCTCTCGCTCTCTCTCTAGTCCAATGATGTCTCAGATCTTTAACTGCCAGTGGCTCTGCGGCGCTGAATAGTAATATGTGTGTGCGTGTGTATGTGTGTATTTCACTCTCTAAGATCTGATGATAATTAGCTAAAGGTAATCAGGGGTAATTCAGCAACGGGAGTGAAAATGGCAGGAGACGCAGGGATGTGACCAGCCTCTCAACACACACCCACACACTGCAGCCTTTTAGCATGAACAACCATGAGCAAAGAGAGGGAGAAGCAGAGATGAGGGGTAAGTGTGACAGGGATGCGTGGATGAACAGAGAGGGGAATGCACCCTGTTTTTCCCCATATCCCCATTTTCCTGTATTATTCCTGTGCGCTTCCTCTCTTCTCTCTTTTGGCTCCCATCCTCTTGGATGTTCACCAGTGCATTTACTGTAATCTGTGAACCATTAATGCATAAATGCCTATACTGATTTATGTCCTTATTATATTCAGTGTTTGTGCACTGAACAGAGCCAGTGGCTTGTGAATGTGATAAAGATGCACTAAAGTGGCACAGGGTGAGAGAGAGAGGCCTAATGAATTGAAGTAACACAGAACTCTTGAATGTATATGCAATACAATAAAATCCCCATCAAGGCTTACTGGTATTTAAAAACGCATACAAGCATACTTTAGTCTTAAGGCTGATTTGCATTTATAGACAAAGTATGACTGGGATGCAAGGACATGCAAATACAGATAGTGGAAGTTGGACTAAAGCATTCATCCTTATATTTCTGTTATGGGTTTTTCTATGTGACATAAAAAATCTATGACCGACTATTTCCTGGCTATTTTATTTTGGTGTGTTTTGAGTGACATGCTACAATATTCAGTATTCAATATTCTTTGCCTTTCTTTATATCTCATGCCAAGATGTCTGAATGACAGTACTGTAATTCATAAGTTGCAAAGAAGACAGATGAATGGACTTGGATGCCTACAGAAAGAGGAGAATGAATTAGCTTTATTTACCTTTTTCTTAATCATGAAAGATGGAGTCAAATGTAGCAGCAGGATGCATTTGGAGTTGTACATCTGCACCTGCAACATGCAAATGAAACCCTACCGCTCATAACTCTGACAGTGCTAGCTGCACATCTCATCTGTCTATAAAATTGTGTACTAAGCAGTCATCTCCTATAAAATAATTTTAATGGACAAGAATGAATGTTCTTGACCCTGAGGTTTAACAGAGCGTTTTAAGGTGTTTGGTTTGATGAGAAATAGCTATACTCTTGTATTGAGTTTGTTTTCATTGTTGTCTGAATAAAGAAAATGAGATATTATGAGTCACCTCGTAGATTCAATGCATTTAGACATTTCCAGGGATAACATGACTACTGAAATAATTAATACTTTTTCACCCTCTCTCTAAATTCTACCTCTCATATTTTTCCTCTCTCCCATGGTCCCTAATGAACAGGTAAATGCTAAACCACATTTTCAGTCTTTTAGTGTGTTTTTCCCATAATTCATCTTCTGTTTATTGTTTGAAGGCAAACATTACTGCCATCACATTTCTAATATTGTCTTGTATTATGTTTACTTTTCTTGAGGTATGTGATCTATTTTGTAAATATATGACAGACATTTATCACTGTCACTACTTCCAGCCATTTTCCTTTCTTCACTTGTCTTCTAATTTGTTTACATTCATTCATTTATTTTGTTTTCCCATCTCCCTTCCCATTTGTGATCCCAATATTTTTGTGCCAATATACCATCCACCCTTCCAGCTGGATAAGATGGGCTTTTATTAGAATTATACATGAACACTGACATATATACGTAAATCACTTTCTGGTGATGCATTTCAGCTAGCTCATTGTCTCTTTCAAATAATATTCCTCCCTTGCATTACCATTTCAGACCTATTTCTCTTTTGCCCTTTTCTTCTCTTTCTTATGCTCCTAGTTTCTTTTGTAAATGATGCAGTCACTTGAAATAAGCAGACAATTTACGTGCTGAATACTTCCATGCTCACTTTCTCTCTGTTTTCAAGCACGCACACGCACACACACAATCACATGCAAACAACCAATCATACCTCTTGCTGTCCCTCAGCCAGTGCTTATGAACATCAAACACAAACACTCAAAAGCAGAGCATGCACACAGGAAGAAAAATAATTAGGTTTGTCTGAATTTGACTTAATGTGGGTAAATTTCTCTTATCAGCATTTCACATAACAAGACAGAGCAAAATGTCATAATAAACAGCCCCCACTGTGTGTTGAATAAAAAGTGGCACTTTTTATATAAAGACAATTCATGCATTTAGGTCAGTGAACAAAGTTGCCCACATGTTTGACAAACCCCACTCACAGAGCGGAGAGTGAAATGAACCATGTTCAGAAGCGATCTCTACTAAGCTGGGCTGTGTTTGTCTTCCTATGGGAGGCCTGTGCATTTGTTTTTTTTATATAGCTCATTTAGAGCCAAACTGCAAGGAACCATGCTGTGGACGAAGACGTACATGCATTTTTGCATTCTTCTCACACTACACGGCATCACTTTAAATAACTGAACACAAATATAAGAAGTTGTAGCTCTGCTTGAATGGGTCTCTGCATGTAAATTATAAATGCGCTATAATGATTTAACAAGCATGTGTTTGATAAGCTATGTGATTTCAGTGAAAGCTGCAGGGTTTAAAAGGATGTGCTTTCAATCTATATGCATGCTTTATATCAGTTTTGACATAAAATGCAAGTCATTTCATGTGTCCGGACACACTCTATTAACCTGCCACATGCTAAAATTAGCATCACTTCAAAACCTAGTTCAGAGCTTGCAGCTCTATTCAGACTGTTACAGGCCCCTTTCAGACTTTGTCCAATTATCCAAAGCCACATTCGCTTAATTCATATCGCCTCCATTTCATCGATTCTAGAGCTATACAGGCAACTCTTTGAGACCCATTTTACCTATAAACTCTGCCTGCCCCAGACACAATCTCCTCTATCATACTTTCTTTCACACAACGCTGTCTTTTCTTGACTGGTTCACGGCAGGCGAAGCACATCTAGAGATCTATGTGTAACAGAAGAGCGTTTGATTCAGGCAAAATAAAAAATTACTTTGTGTCAATGACCAAAACGGCCACATTGATTAATAAATGACTCTGACGTAGGTCCTGTGTCTATGACAACCCTGGCCTGGCAGATGATAAGACAAAACACTCATTGTTGTGTGGGTGCTGTTCCCTCTCCAAAGAGCAAGACGAGTCCGTCTGCATTTCCGCCCTTAAAAAGGACATTACTAAGAGCTCAGAGCTCTCTAAAGCTGTGCATCAAACTGCTTACTGTAATATATAATGAATCAATAACTTACAAATTATGATTCAGTTGGAGTATCTTATAAGATTAGAGTAAGTGGATTAAAAGAAGAATATTGGTGTCATAACCTTGTTCAGCTTTATCAGATTTCACTTTCTAGGAGTATGACATAAAAATCTATCTATCTATCTATCTATCTATCTATCTATCTATCTATCTATCTATCTATCTATCTATCTATCTATCTATCTATCTATCTATCTATCTATCTATCTATCTATCTATCTATCTATCTATCTATCTATCTATCTATCTATCTATATCTATCAATCATCGGGACTCATCTCAAGATCACAACAGTTTATCTTTTGCTAAAATTATGAAAAAAAGAATAGAAAGTTCTTGAAAACATTCAAAGTCCAGAATCTGAAAGCGTAGTTTGAGCATAAAAATTGTTTGTCAAAACCAACACATTGAATGATTTTCACCAACCCAGCATTTTTTTTTTTAATTGGACTGATGTTTATTCTCTTTAGCATGCAGTGTGAAATATTTCACTCAGTTCCCTGATCATTCCGATTTAATTTTCAGCGAGTGAAGAACAAATTTATGCTCACGTGCGTGTTATCGTCTCTGACAGACAGACAAAATTTTCTCAGGTCAACATTTTCCTCCCTCTTCTTGGAAAGCCATGATGCATTCAAAACATCTGGTAATGTTTGTTTTCAAGGAAATGTGTGTAGGAGAACGCGGGGCACAACCTAATGCGGGGTTAGTTGTAACGCGCATGGTTTAACACTTTTCACACATGCCAGGATGACAAAACTTTGTGTATTTACTAGTTGCCATATCAACACTATTTAGAGGAAAAAAAAAGCCGCGGTTTAAATCCCAGTTGTGCAGGCGGGGCATGTTGTCACACTGCGGTACAATGAGCCCCTATTAGAGCTACACTATTCTATACTTTTATGAATTCTTATGAGAAACCATGAGAAAAGGGTGAATAAAGACTGAGAGTCAATGTTCAGAAATTATTAATTATTATTCTGTTTTTAACTGTGCTGTATAGCTGAATTTAGCGATGTGTTTCATGTCAAACTCAAAAAGTAGTTTATTTTTAATTATTAAAAAATGCCATTATTTTATTTAAAAAAAAAATTGTATTTTATTGACTTAATATTTTAGTTTTTTTTTTTTTATTATATCAGATAACATTTTAAGCTGTCATTTGGTGATGTTACATTGTGCCCCTCACATGTTACAGTGTACCCCACCTCTGGGGCATGTTGTCACATTTCACTTCCATTCTTTCGGGGTAAATCAAGAAAAAAGTATACACTGTATTAATGAAACAAAACCACATAATTGTACTAGACATGTGTGAAATTAATGTGGGAAAAAAATAAATACTCTGAACCCCAAGTGGATTTACACAAACTGAGAAAGTCAAAAAGCGTTAGGTTGTGCCCCGCTCTCCCTTCTCGTTGGAACTCTTCTTCTCGTAAATATTACCGTATATTGTGCATGTTATTTTTTTGACAGACGTCGATGTTGTGATATTCAAATGATGTGGATTTGAAAACAAATGGATTATAAGGTAATTAATTTTTTTAGCTGGCAAGTATTCAGTGAAGTGATTGATGCCCATGAGTGTGTTATGTCGATGTTTTTGATGGACGTAATAACATGAACTTGATTTTTGAGTAATTCTAAAATGCGCTGGATACTTTCAAAATGCTTTTTGTGTAGTTCATTATACTTATTTTACGGAATGAAATCTATTTCGTGGCTTAAATAAATGACATGTTACGCAGAGACTGACATGTTTGGCTTGTCAAAAATGTTACATTCAGCTGTCGTAAATTCGTTGACTTTTGAAAATCATTCAGTCATCATTTATTTATTTATTTTACCAGGAAAAGAATGTTTTTGATGCACAAAACCTATTCTAACAAAAATATTTTATTTAAACCCATAATATATATATATTGTTAACATGAAATAAAATGACTAATCATTAATATGTCATATTACCCACCCCTAACTGCAGGTAACATTGAACAGAACCATTCTTACCAAAACACGTACAGAGATCCTGTTCAACTGAGTCAGATCACCATAATGGATGTATTTACGCATTGTAAACAGCAATATTTTTCAAAAACTGCAATGTACATTTTGCAACCACGTTGAGAGCACTGAAGTAAAAGACCCAGATTACTGTGTTTGGTAATGCTAGGGAGTCTTGGAAATCAAGTGTGAGATTATTACAGCAGCCTAGAAAACATGAGCTAACACTGTATTATCGTAGTTTTAGAAGTACTTGCATATTGATTGGACATACCAAATGGCTGGGTGATTCAAACTGCATGGGTGATCCATTTTTGAATGTAGTGCCAGAGTAAGAGGAATATGACAAGGTGTTATTTGTCTGTGTTGTTTGCCATTTTGTACTACAAACAACACAAAACCTTTATGTTACCCAATATCGAATAGAATATGAGTTGCTCTAGCAACAGTGGTGATGGTTATAATGAAATGCTCAGTCTGTCTGCCAGCCTCAAACCACTCAACTATCACAATTCTTCCTCTATGCATTCCTCTATTCTATTTTGTGCGCAAACTAAGTACATTTGATGATTTGATACAAAACACAGTGGCTTTGACAAAGCAATTAATTAGAAACAAACGCTATACTCAATAATTTATAGTGAACTAGCTATAATAATAGTGAGTGTGTAGAAGGCTCTTGGTGTGTCTTTGTTTATTTGTCTGTTAGTGGTTTTCTGCTACTGCTAACAGTCTTTTTACTGTAGGTGCTGAAAGTGATTGCTTAAACCTGTTAGCCATCTGCCACCCACATCCCCGATATATGTAAAGATATAGAGAAAAGTAGCCATATGTGAAGCTGCTTTATCTCTATTGAAATCTGTAATGCTGTTTTTTTTATAATGCAACCCACTGCAGAGTGACCCCACTGACACGCACGCCACTCTCACAGGCCCAACTGTGAATTACAAAACAACTAAAGCTGCTGTCTAGAGATCTGCCAATGCAGTTTGGTTTCTTTAAGGGTTCGCCCAAAAAAGAAAATTCTGTCATTAGACTGTCAATGGAGGGACAGAAAGCTCTCAGAAAGTAACACGCACAGTTTCTGCCAGTCTCATGTAAATCTTGAGTACCTATAGAGTAGTATTGCATCCTTCATATCTCCGAAGAGTCTTTAGTTTTATCATATTTATAAAAGACAGATACGCTGTACAGATTATTTTTCAGAAAACAGCCGAGCTCGTGGAGGAGTGCAGTGAGCGGAGCTAAAGAGACACACACACACACACGCGCGCACACGCATATGTTGTGTTTTCATGTTTTATGAGGACATTCCATAGACGTAATGGGTTTTTATACTGTACAAACTGTATTTTCTATCCCCCTACACTAACCCTACCCCTAAACCTACCTATCACAGGAAACATTCTGTATTTTTACATTTTCAAAAAACATCACTTAGTATGATTTATAAGATGTTTTCCTCATGGGGACCAAAGAATGTCCCCACAAGGATGATTTCGGATATTGCCATCTTTTGTATTGACATTTTGTCCCCATTAGGTAGGGTTTACCAGGCGCGCACACACACACACACACGCACACACACACACACACACTTATGAGACACACACACAATACAATCCCTCCCTGGATAACTTTCTATTCAGTATACATTTGTGTTGTTGACATTATACGCACTTACTCACAGATTGCCAACAAAAAACAGATATTTGATGCAGTTTTACTCACTGCCTGCGGTTTCGACTCATGACCAGAAACAGACAAACACACTTGCAGAATTCTGTGCTCTGGGAAAACCGCATCCACAGTTTAACGCTGGGTTATTTGGGAATCTGAACAAGGGTATCTTTCCCTCACGACCAAAAACACACTTCTTTAGTGACATTGTTGATTTTTGTGGTCTAAAAACAAAATGACAACAGCGACGGCTCAACCCGAACGAAGCTTGTTGATGTGCGCGCTCCTGCTTTTGCCCCTGAGCGCACACACTCATCCGAGAGAAGTGTCCATACAAGGATTTTCCACCCTTTATGATTTCATAAAGGGCCATACTCGAAAAAAAAAAAACTTCCCGGAACTTGTTAGAATCCGGAAGAAGAACACAGAAATACTCCCGTCATATGTCCAACTCATTTTTTGAAATTTTGGCCATGTTTAACATGAGAATCCAACTCTTTCACAGTGTAAATAAGTCAGAATGCATGAAATAGCATTAGACCCACCACCAACCCCCCTTAACATTGCTGCAACAGAAAGAGATTAATTACTCTTTCAAAAAGTTAGGCCATAACCAGATTTAATCTCTCGTGAATTTTCTCTTTCTGAGCCATGTTGCTCTCAGATCTGCATTTGACCACCATCTTAATCTGTGTTAGAGTTGATGTACTCTAAATCTGTTTAATCTGCTGTGTGTGAGTTGAGTTGGATCTGAAGTACTGTGCTAATCCCGAATGTCTCACTCTTGATGTAGTGTTTTTGTGACCACAAGATGGGCTTTGGTAGACTGCCTAAGTATGATGGACGATGGAAAGTAGTTTTTTTTTATTTGCTGTATAGAATATTTGTATGCAATAAAAAAAAATGCATAGCTCAAATTGCTGCTTATGTAAAAGAAAACATGTAAGAGTAGTTGTGGTGGTACAGTAATTAAAATGGGTTTGGGGTATCTGGGCCTGTGTGTGTGTGTGTGTGTGTGTGTGTGTGTGTGTGTGTGTGTGTGTGTGTGTGTGTGTGCATGATGCAGGTCTTGCTGTACTTCTTTCATGCAGTGTGAAGCATGTTTGTTACATACTGGACCCACTGTTTTGGCATGGCTATGAACTCATGCTGGCGTCTCTACAAAACCCCCACTGTTTCCTGGCTGTTACCAACAGGGCAGAAAAAAAAAAAAAAAAAAAAAAAAGAGATGAGAAATAACGAAATACGATAAAATATAGAAGTGTTGCCTCCATGTTACACACACACATATATATATATATATATATATATATATATATATATATATGCTCCCTCTCGCTCTTCACTTACTGCACCTTCAGAAAGCAAGATGATTTCCCCGAAGATTTACAGAGGAGTGCTTTTGGCTTTCATAAAGAAGATGAGACCAAAAACTGCATTTCTTTCTTTCTTCCTTCCTTTATTTCCTTACACAAATGTATCTAATTGAAAAACTAGAGGTAAGTACTTGGTAAACACTACAGTTCACAGTAAAACTTACCTGTGAACATAAATTTGAACAACAGGATATATCCATAGAACAAATATTGTTAAATACAAAAGCAAGTCATAACTCAAGCATACACACAGCCACTATGAAAATACGTACTGAATTGTGTGCTTCAGTTAAAATCACATCACGGTCTAGGACACATAAAAAGTGTCATTTAATATCAGACGACAGCTATAATTAGATGTTCTACTGTATTGCATGATGTAAGTGTAGCTACACTGTAACAGTCTCTCGTAATCGGCAGAGAGAAGAAAACACATGCACCCCTGTCTAAACTCTGCACCAGGTTTGTTTGAAAGTACAAAAACAAATGCAAATTTTCACCAAATTGTATAGCTACCAGTATTTAAATGGCAATCATGAGCAAACAAGCGCATTTAGGCACTATACACAGTCACGCCTTTAATAGCAGGTCATTAAAATAAATGAGTGAGAGTCGCAATCCTGATCTTAATTCTAAGCGCCTGCATTTAAATCCTGTGTGACTTCCGCCTCAGACTGACTAAACGCGCTTAAGCGCAAACAAATCAAACACACATTAGAGAGAGATAGCATTCAGTCACAATATATCAGTGTTCTCTAAACAGCGATTAAAAACGCATTTATACCTCCTTACAGCTGAACTGAGAGTTTAGCAGACCAGAAAATAAATGTACAGACTGACCGTTGGTAACAAGTAGCTTATGTGAAGAAGTGTTTAGAGCAGCATACCTCGGTCTGGGTAAGCGGCATCTTTCCTTCGAGTTAAATTCAAATTTGAAATGTTGTCGTGTTTTTGTTTTTCTCAATGGGTTTGGATTTCCTCGTTGTCTGTGTTTTAGCCGTCTGGTCTTCAGTCAGTCAGACTCGCTGTGACCGTCGCGCGCGCTCGGAATCTCTCTCTCTCTCTCTCTCTCTCTCTCTCTCTCTCTCTCTCTCTCTCTCTCTCTCTCTCTCTCTCTCTCTCTCTCTCTCTCTCTCTCTCTCTCTCTCTCTCTCTCTCTCTCTCTCTCTCTCTCTCTCTCTCTCTCGCTCTCTCTCTCTCTCTCTCGCTCTCTCTCTCTCTCTCCTGTCACTCAGAGCGATGCGCCTCACGCTTTCTCTCTTTTGCGCCACTCCACCCCTTCATTTCCTTAGCGGAGTAACGGGGTTTAACATAGATCACTTTACGAACAAAACATCTATCTTTTGAAGTGAATATGTCATGCATTAAATTGCCCCTAAATATATATATATATATATATATATATATATATATATATATATATATATATATATAGCATGCGTATGAGTTTGTATGGATTTTTAAAATAGGCTATAATTTAGATTCGCATTAGCCTCACGTGTGTATGAATAGATATGAACGTTAATATTAAAAAAATATATATATTACAATAATATAGCCCTATCACGTATATGCCATACTTATGATGATACATTTTCCATGCTAAAATTCCACTCATTTTCTTAGCAGGCGTCTTGGTTTGATCACTTGCGCATAAATCACTCAACCTTGCATTTCTGAATAAAACAGAAATGTTTTTTTTTTTCTCAAAGAATTTTATTTACTCTCAATAAAGCCAATTTGTGTCCACCGCTTGCAGAGGATTGTCAGTGTAGAATGTGGAATGTTTTCCTTTTCATTGAGACTTTGCTTCGCCTTTTTAATAATGTGATTGTATACAGCATTATCAGCGTTGTTTTTTTTTTTTTTTTTTTTTTGTGGTTATGTCATATTAAATTTTAATGCATGGCATGCAGTTTGCTGTTAGGGCCTCCTCTAGGGCTGCATGTGACTGTGAGGCAGTCAGCGCACTGAACTGTGAGTAGGATTGACTTTGATGTAATTGTAGCCCTGCACATATAGTGAAGTAAATGTTTATGAAGCTATCTTGAGAGGATATTGCGTGTATGTGATTGTGTGCTCAAGCCAAGGTGTCTGCAGGGTTCTGGAGTGTCAGACATTAAGGACATCTGTTCAGACATACACACAACGTCTCTCTCTCTCACTGGTTTCACCCCTTCTCCCTGGTGGCAGGCTATTTCAGAAACAAACTTCCGTTCCAAACACTTGACCATTACCTTTTCTGTACAACCACACTTGATGTTGTATTTGTACGACTCCCATAGCATACACTCTAAAAAATGCTGGGTTAAAAACAATCCAAGTTGGGTTGAAAATTGACAAACCTATCGGTTGGGTTAAATGTTTTCCCAATGTGTAGTTTTATTTAACCCAACTATTGTTTAAAAATTACTATATGGCTGGCTTAAAATGAACCCAAAATTAAAATTCAATTAAAATCAATAAAAATCAAACGCATAATTACTAGAGGCAGCATTAATAATCAAACAGTGAATATTTATTAATAAATGTTTATTGTTTAATTATTATTCATTAAACATATTAATAAATGTTAATTTTCAACATGTTTAAATAATAGTTGAGTGAAATAAAATCACCTAGCAGGTGGAACATTTAACCCAACCGTTGGGTTAAAACCAACCCAATTGCTGGGTTTCTCCATTTTCAACCTAACTTGGGTTGTTTTTAACCCAGCATTTTTATAGGCTATGTGTATACATCAAGGGCGTTTCCTCCAAGGAGGCAAGGGAAGCAGTGCCTCATCAAAAAAATAGGATGAGAAAATAATCCATATTACAAAAATAAAACGATACAAATATTAAAAATGTACTATTAAAACAGGTAAATCACACGTTTTTCTAAAGTAAAACTGTCCAACAACAAAACCAGCAGGTAAAGGTATGGTCATTTGTGCCTCCTCTGAGCCCATTGACTTTTACCAGACGCCCTAAAGCATGTGGTGGGTTTGGTGGGGGGGTAATTGAGAATGAATGGGGGAAAGTCATGTGAGAGGAGGCAATGCCTCCATCGCGCTATGATTGGATGTGATTAGTTATGATTGGTTCACGCAATAAATCCTGCCTCTTGTTTTCGTGCGTGTTCTGCGCTCGCAAATCAGTCTGAATGAACAAAATGATTGCATTAATGGGAAGACTAATTAAAAGCTACGTAAATGCTAAGCCATTTAAATATCACTACTTTGTCAAGTCAAAATCAAACTTGAAATGGCCCTAAAACATTATGACTGCATGTGGGGGCTTGGGTATTTTTAGTGAGCAATCAGCTTGATGAAATTAAAGGTACATCTTCGTCTCAGTGTTTACCGAGCATGATGACTATGATCCAAAGATAAGTTGACTATTAACAAGAACGGCTGAACATTAATTCACAAATAAAATATGTTGTTTAAATTGTTACTACCTTTAGTTATTATTTTTAAATAAATGTACAAATTTATATTTAAGCACTAACTTGATGTCATTCATACTTTGTTTTAATAGAACATTAATTACATTGTTAATGTAAAAATACAAAATAGAATTGTATTTGGTGTCTTTTTTTCTTTTTTGATGTAATGTAAAATACTGTTTATTTATCCAGGAAAATGTGACAACATTAAGTGTAACTGGGACATGAATTTACATTTGATTTATTAAAAACAAAACAAAAAAAACAACAACATAAAACAACATGAGGACCACTGCACTCCACTGATGTGTGTGTGTGTGTGTGTGTGTGTGGCTGTGTGCTCTTCTTATTAATGCATTTATTATAAAATACACAAAACCCACTCTCAGTTGCTCTCTGTTTTGTGTATGATGTAAACTCATGCTGTTTTGTTTGTTTGTTTGTTTTTTAAGGAAAACAATACAATTTCTCTGTTGTTCTTTTCATCTCTTCATTTATGGAGTTTTCATGTTGTTGCACATTCTTGATCCATAATATACCTCCCAGCTTTTATCTCCGTCCCTCATGCCTCCCATCTACATCCATCCCTCCTCTCACCCCCAACCTTCTGTGTAACTTTTCTTTTATTCTCAACTATTCATCCTTTTGTTTTTCTTTTTTCTAATCCCTCTCTGTGATCCTAATCCGCCTGTAAACTTTAGTCATTGGCGTATATTGCCTCTTGCTGTGTGCTTTGCTGTGTAGAGCCAAATTGACACTATAAGAATCAACGCAGTATCTTCGTTTACAATCCCAACCTCTGTATTGATGTTCATGCACATTGTTTTCATCGCAGATCCATTTCATCCTGCCTGAAAGGAATTGTTACAGTTCTGAATAAGAAGATTGCATTTTGTGAACACATTCCCGTATACAATCTCATCATGTCAATATGCCTCACAGAGGGTGTGTGTGTGTGAACATCATCATCTCTGTGGTACTACTGTCACCCTTCCCCTGGGTAAGACACTGCACACAGGGTTTAAGCAGATGGCAAATCTCTCTCCCTGGGGTATCATCAACTTACAGCCTTTGCTCATTCTCTCTCCCACTGTTTTGCTCTCTGTCCTTCCTCGTGCATATCTGATCCCCTTTTTCTTCTCACTAGTAGTTTTTTTCTCTCTGACAGACAGGAAAGAAAGGGGCCTCCACTTACAAATTACATCTTTCCTGCTCCGTCTCTCCTGTCTTTCTCATCTCGTCTGTCTCCGTCTCTCCTCCTTTGCCCTCCCTGTGTAATTAACTAGGTTTCAGTAACAAACCTTTGGGCTTTGAAGTTGCTATGGTTACCTCTTTCTCCATACTGTTTTCTGTTTGTCAGTCTATCTCTGTTGCTAAATTGTGTGTGCGTGCGTGTGTGTTTGTGCTTTTTTCTGTGGCTGTGTGTATATTCATTTTAAAAAAATGTGTTTGTCTGGGCTTACATTAACTCCATCTGGTAAATTATTTGTTGGCTCATAAGCTTGTCACTTATGCAGTTTAATGTCCATGTGCAGAGGTGTAATGAATTTTAAATGGGAAAAAATAATCAGCAATCTTATTGCTCATTTGTGTTTTAGCTTCACTGTCTGATCATGAAACAATGTTGTTTCACTGCTGCTTTGTTGTGCTGCTACACCACATACTTGAACTCAGAGGCAACTTCTCCTCTTTATTGATATTAAAACTGATAGACAAAAAGTTTACTTGCAATCTGTACAATCTGACAAAAGATTCATTTATTTATTTTTACAGTATCAATTTCACTGTTTTGTGTTCTTATGATTATTTTAAGGTTACAGTATGATTTCATAGTCTGCTGAGCGCTTTTATAAAAAAGTCAAGAAATATTTTT